>PVJS01020758.1:0-32255 GCA_004027185.1 Glis glis | reverse complement strand
TCTGCAACTTCATGAGACCTGGTTTCAAAATAAAGTATAAAAAAATAGGGCCAGGGGTGCAGCTCGGAGGTAGAACACCCCTGGGTTCAATCCCCGGTACTGCAAAAAAAAAAAAGCACCCCCACAAGCTGGGCATGGTGGCACATGCTTGTATTGCCAGTATTTAGGAGGCTGAGACAGGAGGATCGCAGGTTCAAGGACAGCTTCAGCAATGTGGCAAGACTCTCAGTAACCTAGTGAGACCCTGTTTCAAAACAAAAAATAAAAAAGGCTGGGGGTGTAGCTCAGAGGTAGAATGCCCCTGGGTTTAATCCCCAGTAGTCCCCCCAAACACACACACAAAGAACCCCACAAAAGAAAACATTTACTCAGCAAAATGTATTATAGTTGAGAAAAAAATATGTAATTCAATCATCCAAATTTCGCTTGTTCAGTCATTCTGGGCGGGCACAGTGCTAGTGCGTTATTATTATACATTCTGGCTAAGATTAAGTTTTCAAGTGTACTGCAAAATCTAAGGTGAGTCAAAGACCATTATTTGCCAATCCTTTTTTATCAGCAATCCAATACTAGCAACTAATTCCACTGATAGGCAAGCCCCTAGGTAGCTCAATAATAAAAGAAAATAAGGATTAGCAGATTCCCTTGAGATAAATCCTAATGCATTTCTGATGTGTCTACCTTATCTGAAAAGTCTCTAGGTAACTCTTGTGGGCTCACAAACTTACTGCAATGCTATCCTGCAAAAATGACAGAATAATTTAATTCCATAATAATCACAAAATTCTATTTTAAAAGTTGTATTCACTGAATAAAACTGTACAAGTGGACTTAAATGAATCTACTTTTCAAAGTAATCAGTCTCTTAAACTACATTTTAAAAAGGAAATTCTTATTTTACCTAAAACTGCCCTTAGGCTAGAAAAACAAGGTCATATATGCAATCTATAAGCCTACAGCAGAATTGGTAAAATTTGACAGGTAAAGGGACTTTACCTTTCTTTCCTTCCTCCATCAAAGCAAAAATATACAATGCTAACCGGGCATGGTGGCACTCCATGGTGGGATTACTCCTGTAATCCCAGTACTTGGAAAGCTGAGATAGGAGGATTGCAGGTTTGAGGGCAGCATCAGCAACTTAGTGAGGCCCTCTGCAACTTAGTGAGACCCTATTTCAAAAATAAAAAATTAAAAGGGCTGGAGGCGTAGCTCAGAGGTAGAATGACCCTGGGTTCAATCTTTAGTACCACACACACACACACACAAAAAAGCGCAAGGCTCAGACCTATAGCCCTAATAACAGTTTAAGAACTAAACCTCTAAAGAAGAGCAATGGGGATTCTCTAAGAGAAAACGTTCATAAGTATTTTAATAATCAAAATAACTGCCATATAAACAAACAGATTAACTAGAACACACAACTGATGTCTCCACTGATTCTACTAAGCACTTTATGGCTTGCATTAACCATGAAAATTTACCCAAGGCTTTGCACATGATTCAACTCTGGACACAGAACTCTGAGATACGTTAATGTCCTAAAACACCCCTTTTACCACATAATCTCCGAATAGGCTTAAAATAAGCACAGCCTGTAAACATTGTAGAATTTGGAGCTAGGTTTATTGTCTCTACCAAGTTCAACCAGCCATTGAGTAAGAAATCAAAGTTCCAATAAGCACATAGCACCTGCAAGATTCAGGTATGCTACAAGTCAAATATTTGCAACCTTTTCATCCCAAATCTGCACAAATGAAAAAATGCCAGATCACAGTACCAGACACCTAACTCTTGTCTTAAGCCAAAATGATCTGTATTTTCACTCTGACATGTCCTGTATCCCACTACTTATTTAGTTCCTAATATGTACATATACCAGGAACTGTGCTAGGAGATTGCATATATTATCTCTAGTCCTCATGACAAACCTCATTCTGCTGATGAGGAAACCAAGGCCAGTGAGGTCCAGGTGACCTTTTCAAACCACAGAGCCAGTAAATGATGGAGCTGGAATTTATATTTAGTTCTGCCTGGCTCCAAAGAACCATTTCTCTTTAGCTAAAGTCACTAACCACAACACCAGTTCACCTCTGCCAAAGTTAATCGAAATGATACTTGTCTGAAATGATGACAATAGTTGAGAAAAATATCATACCTAAAATGGTAGCACAAAACCCACAAGTTGCCAACAGGGGATGCAGTTACCTACTTCAGAATAACTAGTTCCAAAGGCTGTGGTTCAAAATACAAGATGATCCAATGATCCACTGTTTTGTTTTGTTCTTTGGGCTATCTGTCAATTGAATTTTTAGAACTAGGGAAATGAAATTCAAGAGTATATTCACATTTTTGGTAAAATTATCTGAAACCCTTGAGAAAAGGGTGGCTTTTTTTTAACAATACACACATTATAGTTTACTTCCTTCAATAGGCTTCAAACATTCAAAAACAAAATCACATCAGTAGCATTACTAATCAACTTTTTTTTCCCCTGAAGACTTGAAAAGCATTCTCTTACCACACTACAAGCTTACTTCCCATACTTAGAGCAGAAATGGAAAGAGCTCTGGGTGTCAAATCAGATGTCCAGGCCACAGTCGCAGAGAGTAGGTGCCGTTTCCCCTGAGTAGGAGCTGTTGGTCGGAAACCTCCTAAGGGAAGGGTGTCTGAAGAAGAGTGTTGGAGAAACTGAAGCAAGCTGTTTGTATTAATGAGGGTGAGCTGCTGGCACCACTACTCACTCCTTAAGTGTCTCACTGCTATGCAATTGTTTTCCAGCTTCCAAGCCCTGAAGCTGGCAGGGAGAGAATGCTGTTCTCACAGCCATATGCATTCTATGATCAGCTGCTTTATGGTTTGTGGGTGTTTAACTAGGTAAGTGGCTGGAAGAGGGGCTGCAAAAACTAAACCAAGGAAGCACACCCATCTCCTGGGATTTTAATGGTCCCTCTCTATGTTGACAAAAAAAAGTAACATATTTGCAACTTTGAAAGGGTTTGGGTTTGCAAATAATTTCCAATAGTAAAACTTCAGGCGTGATATGAACAAAAAATATAACCTATAATATAAGCCACTTCAAGCATGTACACTAGGTAATAAAAATGCAATATATGCAATCTCAGCATGCTTTCAAATTTCATGGTGTATGCTGCATAATTATTAGAACAAATGCTATTCTTCAGATGTGTGGAACAGGTTCTATGTAAGATTCTAAGCCTCCCTTGCCTTCCAAAGTGCCAGTTAATACCATGAATTCCTTAGCCTCTCAGAACCTCCCCTCAAAATGCAAAGGAAACAGTGCAAAAAAAAAATTAAAAAAGAAAAAAAGGAAAGTCTCAATGGATTCCTTAAATGAAAAATATCACCAAAATTATAAGATCCTGGAGAACTGGGGAGTGTGTTCATTTAATATCATGTGCATGGTGCATGCCTGTAATACCAGTGCTTGGGAGGCTGAGACAGGAAGATAGCAGGTTTGAGGTCAGCCTCAGCAACTTAGCAAGACCCTCAGCGATTTAGTGAGATCCCATTTCAAAATAAATATAAAATAGGGCTGAGAGTGTGGCTCAGAAGTAAAATGCCCCTGGACTTAATCCCAAGTACCAATATATATCACTGCCCATCACAACACTATCACAAGTTGGAATGTGTCTTGATTGAAATATGATCAAAAGACAAAAGCTGAGTGCAAAGTAATTTAAACAAAAATAACTGACATTTGTCAACTGCTTATTGATAGAATGGTGCAAAGTTCGTCCCTAGCTCTAGATTCTAAATATGAAGACAAAATTGCCTAACAATTAAAATCCTCCCATTGAAACAAAAATTTTAAATGGATGGTTTTGATGGCGCATCACCTCTACTAAAGACATAAAACCACACTTAACAAAGTTGAAAAAATCCTCATCACGGAGCAGGTGATTTACTATGGGAATGACAAACCCTTCTTTTAAGAGATTAGATCAACTTCAACAACACATAAAGCGTCCATATAGGCATTATAAAACAGACCACAGACTTTGCTGTTTTAATTTGCTGCATTTAGAATGTGGTGCTAGGAACAGGCAATATCAGTTGATCAAAATTAAATTATTTTGACTAGTTTTAACTTATTCTGAAAGACTTTAACATACACCTCTTTTTTTCAGGAAGACCAGGGACATGATACCTTACAAATACCTACCTCACTGTAATCAAAGAACAAAACACAAGGCCACACACATAAGCTACTTTGCTGTTTATTGCTCAGGGCCAAAGTAACTCTAATCCTTAAGAAAAACAAAACAAAACACAAAACTCAAGTTCCTTTCACTTTTGCATAATATAGATCTTACCCTGAGGTCCTAGTACCTGCTTCAAGAGGACTACAGTGCATACAAAATTATGTGTCTATTTCACTGAGAAGTAATCGCTCAAGGGTTCCATGACCCCAAAGAAAGGTTAGAAACCATCGAAGGAAACATTCTAGGATCACTAAAACTTAGCAGTGAACATTTTAAACAAATTACACTAAAGGCAGTGCCAATCTACTTCCATGTGCAGAGTGGTGATAGAATTAACTAAGCTGCCTGCCACCACCGACAATCACGGTGCAGCACAGCCCCAGGCGGGAACATCACCTGCCTGCAGCACAGGCAGCACACATCCCAGCAACAGCAGCTTTCCTCCCTAAGCATACACATGTTGTCAACAAAGCAAGTGCTAGTGGCTATTCCCAGAACAATGCGAGCCTGGCCATCCCCAGGAAAAAAAATACATAGACCTTCATCCCCAAATATTACCCTATTCTATATTCTGCTTTGACCATAGATGTTAAACATTACAACAAAAAAAGGATGAAATTCCCACACACATATGTATCTAATTAAGTGGGGTGAAAGCTTCACTCAGGTGTTACAGCGGCTCCATGCATATAAGAGAAACTGTGATAACAATGCTTGAACACGGGGACAATCTGGGGGCAATCAAAGATAGACTCATGTAGGCACATCCTGTAACATGGTTGTGGAAAGCACCCTCCTCAAAGGCGAAGACACATTCCTTTGATTGGCACAAGCCATTTCTGACAATAGATCCACGATGACAGGGACTGCTCCGTAGTAATCAGGGTGTGTGTGTGTGTGTGTGTGTGTGTGTGTGTGTCGGGGGGGGAGGTCGCTAGATATGATCAAAGACTGGCCAGCTTCAAAGAAGCGCATATGGGATCTTAAATCCTGAAGGCAGACTTAAAGGGGAGGCACGGGCATTTATCATTTCTTCAGGAGACATCCCTCGACAATGAACATGTTACGTGGAGATGTAGCGGGGTGTCACTACCTTTGGTGTCTCCGATCTGAGACTCTTCAGCAGAGCCTGATTGGAGGGGAGGAGAAGGTGGGGGTGGAGAAAGGTCTGCATTACCCACTGGAGTGAGTGTAGGGCTGCTGGTGGCGGGTGTACATCAGATGCATGCTGTCTCCTGGTGGCACAATACTCCTGGGGGCTGGAGGTTTGGGCGCAACCGCAGAGCGGGGGAGGCAGTGGGTGCAAGTCACCAGCTGCAGGGCAGGAGAATGCTCGAAGGAGGACCGGTGCAAACCTCCCCTCGGCCCGCTAACCCGTGCCACCCCAGCCTCCCCTCAGGCCTCAGGGCGAACGGACTTGCTGCAAAACTGCAGCCAAGCCTGGGTCCAGGAAGGAAGGGGCGACAGGGCAGGAGCGGGGCACCCCCGGCCCAAGCTGGGTGCCCGGGGAGCGCAGCGCCCGGGCCTCCCCGCCGGAGGGGGGCTGCTCCGGCCTAGTGCACGCAGCTGCCTCGGCGCAGGGTTAGCCGGTCCCCAGAGCCCGGCCGGCGCGGCGGGCGGCGAGAGGAAGGGCTGCTGCCAGGGGCGCCGCCGCGGCGGTGGCGGGTGCGCGGGGAAGGGGCCCCTACTCACCCGGGCCGGCCGCCTCCGCCTCCGCCGCCTCGGCCGCCGCCTCGGCGGTCCATCCTTGCGGCGGGGGCCTGCAGCCGCGGCGCTCGAGTAACCCCGCCGGCCGGGCGGCCCCTCCCCCTCCCCCTCCAACGTCTGCGCTCAGGGCCGCTCCTCAGCCCCGGCCTGGCCGCCGCCGCCGCCGCCGCCGCAGCGCTACGTGGCCGCCGCTCCGACGTCTCGCGACTCCCTTCCGAGCGCGCGAGGGCGAGCGGGGCCGGCGGGCGGGCGGGCGGGCGGGCGGCGCGCGGGGCGGGCGGCAGGGAGGGGGCGTGCGTGTGTGATGCGCGCGAGGGGGCGGGAGGGGAGGGAGGCGCGCGGCGGCGGGAGCGCGCGCGCGCGCCCGCGCCCCCCGCCCGGCAGGGATCCCGACACCTCCCTCCGCCCCCCCGCCCGGCATCCCGGCCGCGGGGAGCGGCGGCGCGCATGCGCAGCCCTGCGGCCGGCCCCGGCGCACCTTTTCTCCCTCCTGCCACATTGTGAGCGCTCAGCCGCGCAGATAAACCGCCGACTCCCTGCTCCACCCCCGCCCTCGCCCACTCCGCCCACTCCCGAGCGCCCAGGTAAAGGCGTGGGCTGCGCATGCGCACCGCTCCCCTTGGGTCGGGGGGCGTGGTTGCTGAAAGCCGTCCAAAACGCAGAGTGGAAGGGAGCTGTGTGCCGGGACTGTGGGATTCCGCGAAATGCGGGGCGGAGTGGGGCTGGCTTAGGGAAAGGTAAAGAGAAGGGGACGAAAGTAGAAAAGTGGGTCGAGTGATACTTGGAAGTAAAAGAGCCTTTGGCCCGTAGAATAAAGTTTCAGAAATCTTGATTGCTGGCCCCATTACTGAAGGTCAGTGAGTGACAGAGAACAGAAATAATAGAGGCAAGATACAAGCAATAGTGGTCATTCATCAGATGAATGGATTGGCTAATAAAAAATTGGAGCAATTTAGAGATTGCCAGAATGGTCAGAAAAACAGGTTTAGAGCCACTGATCCCGTAGTCAGGAATAGGGAAGGCTGTGTATGCCGGAGACCTAGAGCTGCTGAAAGAAAGTAAGCCACCTTTGTAAGTATTACAGCATTATGACTAATTAGCTATTAATCATTAATATAATTAATGCTACTGTTAGCTAACAAGGTAGCATTTATCCGAGCTCAAAGCCAAGAGTGGGTGTCCATAATTGAAAGTGCTTAGGGTACAGGGAGAGGAAATGACTTGGCAAGGTGAAGATCTAGGGTGGAAAAGACCCAAAGGCAGCAACCTGGAGGTCGGGATGACCCTCTCCCACAACTCCCTGCAGTTGTCCAAGTTGCATCTTAATTGGAACTCCTTCCATTATTAAGAGCACACTAAACTAATGTTCTTGCACTAAAGCCGACCTCAATAGGACACAAATGTTTTCAATACAGATGCAGCTACTTTTCCCCAGAACAGCATGCCCCCCAAAATATCCTGCAGGGAGTAAAAATGACCTGAGTCCAGGAGAAAGTTAAGGAAGAGATTGAAACTTTATAAAGGAGTCCAAGATCTGACTCTATCTTTGGCCCCTTCCAGAAACAGATGCTTGACTTTTATTATACGTGGACTCCAGACTCCAGGGATCACAGTTTTTTGGCAACTTTGGGTCATGTTCTTCAATAGTGAATGTTTTACTAGATAAACACTAAAAATTATATCATATTTCAGCAGGTAGAGAGAAAATCTTCAGGCAAAACAGGAGGAAATAAGCCTTAGTAATCAAAGGATACTTCAATGTCTGGGCACCCATGGGGGCTGGTGAGCCCAGAACGTCTGGCTGAGATGCCTTTTTGGACACTCCATCCATTCCCCACCCTCTCCAGGTCAAAGTATCCTGCTTGGAAGAGGGGCGTGTGGAGTGATGGCTAAAGAATGAGGTGACCGTTCAAGTGCTATGACTCTCCACCCACAGGCCAAGTCTCTGAAGGGCTCCTAGCAATTACAATAGTAATAATATGGCTTTCCATTTAAAGAGTGCTTTATGGTTTTTACAGGGAGGTTATGTCCATTATCTCATCAGATCTCCCAACAACCCTGCAAGGCAGACAGGACAGGTATTATTCCCAGTGAAGGAAATTCAGGCCAGGTATGTTTTAATGGCTGGGCCAAAGTCACTCAGCCCAGTAAACAATGGAGCCAGACCAGGACCATTCCCAAATGTGCTGGTCTTGCAGAGGGTTTAATAGACCCACTGAAAAACTGCCCCGTATTCCCAGGGAGTGAAAACAGGTGTACTTGGCATGTGGTGGAGAATTATTCTAATATTCAGCTCCCCTTCTGCATCTTCTTTATTTTTTCCTTCTTTCTCTCTCTAGAACCCTGGGACTTGTCCCTATGAAGCTTTAGTGACTGGTGCTTTTGGCCTGCAGGCTAGCTAGCAAGATCCCTTTCTAAAGATTCTAGTTCCTCAGCTCTCCTTGAACTCTTTCCCATTCACTCACCTGCCATAGGGAGGGGGCTGCCAACAGATGTTGCTAACTCAACAAGTCACAAGCAGGGGGCTAGTTCCAGGGCCTCCCTTGATCAACTATTGACTCTGCAGCTGAGCATTCATTATAGGCAAAATATAGCACCCATATTCAGCCTTATTGGGAGATCAGGCTTCTGTCATCGTGATAAGAATGGCCTTGGCTAATTCTTCACTAACTTTTTCATTAAGACAATGGGTAGAAACCAGCAGAACCTGTTTTTTAATTTAACAATTGTATCGAAAGGTGCTGTACACATTGTCCTTAAAACCTTCATACATTTCATTTAAGCAGTAGCAGAGATATCTGGTTCCTGTAAGGTGAACTGGACAGACTGATATAAGCTCCCTGCTCATTGCATTCCCTCATTCCTAAGTTTCCAGGGATGTAGCACCAGTGGATAATAGTTCTTGCCACCAGTGCTTACATAGAGGCAGTGACTGTGGCTCCCTGTTTGCCCCACACACACACACACATACAACTAATATTTTCCCATACTCCAGCAGTAGACTTGGAGCCAGGGTCCTGGTCCTCCTAGGTTCTCATACCTTTGCTCAATCATTTCACCTTTCAGGCTTTGTAAAAATAGGGGGTTATAGGCTGGGCGTGGTGGTGCATGCCTATAATCCCAGTACTTGGGAGGCTGGGCTGAGACAGGAGGATCGCAGGTTTGAATATTGCCTCAGCAACTGAGTGAGACCCTGTTTCCAAATAAAAATAGCCAGGCGTGCCAGGCGTGGTGACACACGCTTGTAATCCCAGTACTTGGGAGGCTGAGACAGGAGGATCCAGGTTCGCAGCCAGCCTCAGCTATTTAGTGAGGCCCTCTGCAACTTAGCGAGACCCTGTTTCCAGTAACGAATAAAAAATAGGGCTAGGGGTGTAGCTCGGAGGTAGAACGCCCCGGGTTCAATCCATGGTACCGCAAAAAAAAAAAAAATAGATAAAATAGGGCCGAGGGTATAGATCAGAGGTAGAATGCCCCTGGGTTCAATCCACAGTAACACACACACACACACACACACACACACACACACACACGGTTATACAATTCTCTAGATCTAATATCTGAGATTCTACTCTAGAGACTTGAATATGTTCATTCATACATTGCAATTCCATTCTTTCCTAAGAATCACTATTTAATTCTCTTCCCTAAGTCTTTCCTACAGGAAACTACCCCTTTTATAGAATGGATAAAGTTTTCCTGGATTCTCCCTTTTTATTCACTTTTTCTCATATCTCTAAGTAACAGAGTCCAGCTCAGGAAGCTGGACTTTCTTGGCTTTTCGGGCATATGGTTTAGTATGTGTATGTGATACCTGCACAGTGTATGCATATGTCCATTCTTTTGTGTGTGTGTGTGTGTGTGTGTGTGTGTGTGTGTGTGTGTGTGGCACTGGGGATTGAACCCAGAGGCATTCTACCTCTGAGCTACACCTCCAGCCCTATATTATTTTTATTTGGAAACAGGGTCTCTCTAGGTTGATGAAATTCTCGCTACCTGCTGAGACTGTCCTTGAACCTGCTGTCTCAGCCTCCCAAGTACTGGGATTAGAAGCATACGCCACCACACCCGGCTGTATAGGCCATGGGCACCTTCACTCGGCTCACCTCCCACCAGCCCACTTGAATTCTAATGAGAAGTTAAATTCCAGGATGGCCTAGAAGAAACAAAGACGATGCACTAAGGGCCAGATATGTGAATGCAGCTGTAGAGAGAAGGAGACTATTGGAATAGCCAAATGTCAGGTAGGTCTAAAGCTAACTGTAGAGCCGGGCATGGTGGCACACGCTTGTAATCCCAGTACTTGGGAGGCTGAGACAGGAAGATCACAAGTTCGCAGCCAGCCTCAGCTACTTAGTGAGGCCCTCTGCAACTTAGTGAGACCCTGTTTCAAAATAAAGAATAAAAAATAGGGCTGGGGATGTAGCTTGGAGGTAGAATGTCCCTGGGTTCAATCCCCTGTTCTGCAAAATAAATAAATCTAACTGTAGCTTCCTTCTACCCTAACACTGCCCCCTCCACCTGACATCTGGCCATTGGAGCATAGCCTGGTGTAGCCTGCAGCTATGGTCTCTGTACATCAACTTCTCCTTTTAAAACGTCTCAGAATTTGAATTTTGATGACTCTGGTGTCCTTATCATCAAAATGCATTTTATAATTTTTAAAAACAGTATTGATGAGGCAATTTCTACAAATTTTTCTTCTGCATCACTTTTTTTTTTTCGGTACTGGGATAGAACCCCGGGGCATTCTACCTCCAAGCTACTATGACCCCAACCTGTTTTATTTATTTATTTATTTATTCATTTATTTTTGTTTGCAAACAGAATCTCGCTAGGTTGCTGAGGTTGTCCTCTAACCTGTGATCCTCCTGTCTTAGCCTCCCAAGTACTGAGATTATAGGCCTGTGCCTCTGGCTTGCATTACTTGAACTCAGGGGCCTTCTACCTCTGGGCTACACCCCCAGACCTATTTTATTTTTTTATTTGGAAACAGGGTCTCACTAAGTTGCTGAGAGTCTCACTAAGTTGCTGAGGCTGGCTTTGAACCTGCGACCCTTCTGTCTCAGTCTCCCAAATACTGAGATTACCAGCATGGGCCGCCACACCTGGCTCACATTACTTGAATTAACCCTTCACTCAATACTAGGAGGTAGGTAGGACAGAAAATGTTCCTATTATTATTATTATTATTTTTTGCGGTACCAGGGATTGAACGCAGGGGTGTTCTACCTCCGCGCTACACCCCCGGCCCTATTTTTTATACTTTATTTTGAAACCGGGTCTCTAAGAAGAGAGAGAGAGTGAGAGCGAGCGAGCTGAGGCTGGCCGTGAACCCGGATCCTCCGGTCTCCGCCTCCCAAAGTACTGGGATTACAAGTGTGCGCCACCACGCCCGGCCCATTATTATTTTTTTACTCAGCCAACAAAAATGAGGCCCCATGGCTGAGTATGTAGCTCGGTGGTAGAGCATTTGCCTAGCATGCTGGAGGCCTTGAGTTCAGTCCCCAGCATGGCCAGCAATAAAACAAAACAAAACAAAACAAAAATCCCCTGGTTTTCCAGGGTCTAAATCCAGGATTTCTCTATGACACCATACTCCAGCCCTTTGCTGGATACCAGACAAAGCGAATTGAACAGATATGGTCTCTGCTCTCTGAAAGTTTGTTTGGGCTCAAATGAACAGCCACAATGCTGGCAAATACAACAGAACAGCCAGGCATGGTGGTACATGCTTGTAATCCCAGTACTTGGTAGGCTGAGACAGGAGGATCCGGGTTTGCGGCCAACCTCAGCTACTTAGGCCTCCTCAACTTAGTGAGACCCTGTTTCAAAATAAAGAATAAAAAGTAGAGCTGGGGGTGTAGCTCGGAGGCAGAATGCCCCTGGGTTCAATCCCTAGTACCGAAAGAAAAAAATACAAAAGAACAAGTAGCCAGGCATGGTGGCACACACCTGTAATCTCAGTACTTGGAGGCCAAGACAGGAAGATCACAGGTTTGAGGCCAGCCTCAGCAACTTAGCAAGGCCCTCAGGGATTCTAGTGAGACCCTGTTTCAAAATAAAAAATAAAGTAGGGATGGCGGAGGGGTTGTAGCTCAGAGGTAGAATGCCTCTGGGTTCAATCCCCAGTACCCCCAAAAAAAATGGAGAAGAAGAAAAGAAAGAGAAAAAGAACAAAAGAACAAAGTGTAACCGGGGGTGATAGTACACGCCTATAATCCTAGTTGGGAGGCTGAGATAGGAGGATTGCAGGTTCGAGGCCAGCCTCAGCAACCTCGTGAGGCCCTCTGCAACTTAGTGAGAGACCCTGCTTCAAAATAAAAAATAAAATAGAACTAGGGGTGTGGCTTCTATTCCCCAGTACCACACACACACACACACACACACACACACACACAAACGTGATCTATAATCAATTCACAGATGCCAATACATAAATTAGTTAAATAGATAAGGAAAGGCATGCTTACCTGGTCTACTCATGTTCTTTAAATTCCAGCTGGAAAAAAAAAAATTCCAGCTGGAAGCCGGGCATGGTGGTACATGCCTGTAATCCCAATATTTGGGAGACTGAAACAGGAGGATTGCGGGTTTGAGGCCAGCCTCAGCAAGTAGTAAGACTTTCATCAACGTAGTGAGGCCCTGTTTCAAAATAAAAATAAAAATTCTGGCTAGGGGTGTAGCTTGGGGGTAGAATGCCCCTGGGTTCAATTCCCAGTACCACAAAATAAAATAAAATTCCAGTTGGGTAGAAAGGACAGTGTTAATGAGTCTAAAGTTTTGGGGCAGTTCGATTTGGCCTGCTTGCTTTGCATAGGGAAAAATAATTGTACTTCACTGTGAACTCCTCTCCTTGTCTTTAACATTCTGTAAACCTTCCCTGAGCATCTACCAAATGTAAGAAACCACAAGGTGAATTAAGAGTCATAAGAAATTATCTCAGCCAGGCATAGTGGCACATGCTTATAATCCCAGTACTTGGGAGGCTGAGACAGGAGGATCATAGGTTCGAAGACAGCCTCAGTGAGTAGTGAGACTCTCAGCAATCTAGTGAGACCCCGTTTCAAAACAAAAAATAAAATAGGACTGGGGGTATAGCTCAGAGGTAGAACACCCCTGGGTTCAATCCCCAGTACCCCCCCCAAATAAGGAAAAAAGAAATTATCTCAGTTATCTCACCCAGGTGTGGTAGTACACGCCTGTAATCCCAGTACTTGGGAAACTGAGGCAGGAGGATCACAGGTTTGAGGCCAACCTCAGCAATTTAATGAGACCCTGTGTCAAGATAAAAAATAGGCCAGGTGTGGTGGTGCATGCCTGTAATCCCAGTACTTGGGAGGCTGAGACAAGAGGATCGCAGGTTTGAGGACAACCTCAGCAAGTAGGGAGACTCTTATCAACCTAGTGAGAACCCTGTTTCAAAATAAAAATAAAAAATAGGGCTAGGGGTGTAGCTTGGAAGTAGAATGCCCCTGGGATCAATCCCCAGTACCACAAAAATAAATAACTGAATTAATTAATTAATTAATCAAACAGGGCTGGCATGAGGCTCAGAGGTAGATCACCCCTGAGTTCAATCCCCAGTACCACACACACAAAAGAAGGAAAGAAATCATCTCTGTCCTCCAGCAACACTCAACCATTTCCCTAATTCAAACCATTGTGATGAAAACATCAATGACCCTACGTGCCATCTATATATATATACATACAAGGGGAAAATGACAGGTCCACTTAATACCCATCCTGTCCTTAGAGGGCCGAGATTCATCCCTACCTGTGCAGATAACCAGCCAGGACAATGGAGCAGTGGATTTTTGAATTTGAGGGACATTGGTCCCACCCTAGAGAAATGAGGCCACCACCCACCTGCAATAGCTTGGCTTCCTGGACATGTAAGCCAAGGCGGAGAGGAACCCTGGGGTTAGGGAACTGGGCCACCAACTGCAGGGACCAGCAGGGGATGGAACCTTCTCTTAAGTGAGCAGCAGGTGGCCCCATTCCTCCCTTGGGGTTCTGCCTCAGGGTCTCTCTACTACAGAGTGATCTAAGTCACTTAGGCCCCAGTTGTGTGTAAGTTTTCAAAGAGGCTCACAGTCTTTGGGGCAGCACGCTTAAAAGTTGTCTGTAATTGATGTGACACATGCCCCAGAGGCATGCACTGGGGTCCAATCGAGTTGGTTTTTTTAAAAATTGGAATTAATTCATTAAACAGGGCAGCTGCACGGAGCTGAGAGTTAGTGCCAAACTCCGTAACCCTAAACCGGCCAACCCACCCAACCGGCCTCGCCGCCTGAGCTGGGCCAATCCGGCCATCTCACCGAGGTGGGACGGGAGACCGGGAAGCGGGCAGGGGAAGGGCGGGACTCAGGGGACCCTCTCAGCCCCCAGGACCTCCCTAGAGGCTTGGCTCCTGAGAACTGTTGGGGGGTAGGTAACTGCGGAAACGAGAAGGGAGGTCAGAAGGAGGTATGTGAGATGGGGGGGCTGGGAAGGGAGGAGGGGTTGGCAAGGGGGAGATGATGGACCACTCCGGGAGGGACTGGGAGGATCCCAGGGGAGGAGGGCACCCAGCGGGCAGAGTCAGAGGAGGTGGAGCCGGAAGTGGGGATGTGGGGGCGGACGTGGTGCCGGAGGGCTCTGCATTCAGAGGCGGTATTAATTAAACCCCTGACCTGAGGTCGTTAACAAAGCTGTGGCAGCCTTTCATAGGAGTTGGGTTAATAACAATAATAATAACAATTAAGGATAATGAGACCTTATCTGGAGCAAGTTGTTCCTAGAGATTGTAGGCATTAAGTCACTAATTCCCCTGGCCCCCGAGGGGCCACCTTTTCCTAAAAAGTAAGTGGAGGTGTAAGAGGACCCGATCCTTGTGGGCCTGAGGACCCATCTGGCATCCCCTTGCCGCCT
Organism: Glis glis; assembly: GCA_004027185.1. Lineage (NCBI taxonomy): Eukaryota > Metazoa > Chordata > Mammalia > Rodentia > Gliridae > Glis > Glis glis. The sequence continues at coordinate 17,409 of PVJS01020758.1, read as the reverse complement.
AGACCCGCTGCCCTGGGCTGTGAGACTTCATTCATTTCACAGGGATAAAACTCAAGGTTCTTTTAGGGCTTCAAAAACTGTTATAATTTTTTGCATTATTTAGACTCTGAAAGGATGCCTAGATGGAGTGCAGAAATGTGGAAACGGCCAGCACAAGACGCCTAAGCAACGTGGGTGTAAAAGCTCAAGTCCCACCTGACAGCACCAGGCTGAACAGTATGGCCGCGGAGAGCTGCACCTGGTGCGGTGCAGGGCTGAGCATAACCTGGAGACTTCAGGTATCCACTCCCACAGCCCAACGAAGGTGCACACCTGTAACCCCAGCTACCCAGGAGGCTGAGGCAGGAGGATCGACCAGCCTGGGCATCTTAGCTAGATCCTGTTTGAAAAGCTGAGCATGGAGCGGGGCATGGTGGTGCATGCTTGTAATCCCAGTACTTGGGAGGCTGAGACAGGAGGATTGCAGGTTCATGGCCAGCCTCTGTAACTTAATGAGACCCTGTTTCAAAATAAAAGAATAAAATAGGGCTGGGGATATAGCTCAGAGGTAGAATGCCCCTGGGTTCCATCCCCAGTACCACAAAAAAAAAAAAAAATAAGCTGGGAGTGGTGGTGCACACCTGTAATCTCAGTACTTGGGAGGCTGAGACAGGAGGACCACAGGTTCAAGGCTAGCCTGAGCAACTTAGCGAGGTCCTCAGCAAATTAGTGAGACCTTGTTTCAAAATAAAAAATAAAAATGGCTGGGGGTGTAGCTCAGAGGTAAAATGCCCCTGGGTTCAGTCTCTAGTACCAAAAGGGGGGGCTGGGGATGTTGCTCAGTGGTAAAGTACCCTGGGTTTGATCCCCATCCCATCAATAAGTAAAGAAATAAAAATTAAAAGAAAACAAGGACTCAAGGGAAGTAAAAAGTGGAGGGGTTTCCTACATTGGAGGAGTCATAGGAGATGGAGCCCAAGAGCAAAAGCCTTGAGCAAACCTTCATGCCAATAGAGTCCAGTCTTGCAGATTCAACCCTAACAGTGATTACTACAAATTATATGCACCCAATTAAAAGACAGAGTTTGATGCACATCTCAAAGGTGGTGAGAATCGCCATCACTACTTCACCAAGTATTAGAGACAGCAGTGTACAGTGGGCATTCTCTAGTGCATTTTGGGGGGTACTGGGGATTGAACCCAGGGGCATTCTACCCCTAAAATACACCCACAGCCCTTTTTTATTTTTTAATTTGAAACAGGGTCTCACTAAGTTGCTGAGGCTGGCTGCAAACCTGTGATCCTCCTGCCTCAGCCTCCCAAGTACTGGGATTACAAGTGTGTGCGACCATACCCCCTTTATAATGCATTTTGTTTTTTTGTTTTGTTTTCTTTTGTTTTGTTTTGCAGTACAGGGATGGAACCCAAGGGCTTTCTACCTCCAAGCTACAACCCCGGCCCTATTTTTTTATTCTTTATTTTGAAACAGGGTCTCACTAAGTTGCGGAAGGCCTCACTAAGTAGCTGAGGCTGGCTGCGAACCTGCAATCCTCCTGTCTCAGCCTCCCAAGTACTGGGATTACAAGCATGCTCCACCATGCCTGGTTTATAGTGCATTTTTAAAAAACAAAACAAAGGCGCTGGGCGTGGTGGCGCACGCTTGTAATCCCAGTACTTTGGGAGGCGGAGACCGGAGGATCTGGGTTCGCGGCCAGCCTCGGCTCTCTCATTCTCTCTCTCCCTGTCTCTCTCTCTGTCTCTCTCTGTCTCTCTCTCTCTCTCTCTCCCCTTAGTGAGGCCCTCCACAACTTCGTGAGACCTGGTTTCAAAATACAGCATAAAAAATAGGGCCGGGGGCGTAGCGCGGAGGTAGAACGCCCCTGCGTTCAAAAAAAAAAAAAAAACCAAAACAAGGCCATGTGTGGTGGCGCACGCTTGTAATCCCAGTACTTGGGAGGCTGAGACCGGAGGATCCGGGTTCGCCGCCAGCCTCAGCTACTTAGTGAGGCCCTCTGCAACTTCATGAGACCCGGTTTCAAAATAAACTATAAAAAATAGAGCCGGGGGTGTAGCTCCGAGGTAGAATGCCCCTGGGTTCAATCCCCGGTACTGCAAAAAATAAAATAAAAACCAAAACAAGCCAGATGTGGTGGCGTGCACTTGTAATCTCAGTGATGAGAGGCTGAGGCAGGAGGATTGCAAGTAGTTTGAGGCTAGTCCGGGCAACTTGGTGAGACCCTGTCTCAAAAAAATTTAAAAAGAGCCAGGCGTGGTGGTGCACGCTTGTAATCCCAGTACTTTGGGAGGCGGAGACCGGAGGATCCGGGTTCGTGGCCAGCCTCAGCTCTCTCTCTCTCTCTCTCTCTCTCTGTCTCCCTCTTTCTCTCTCTCTACTTAGTGAGGCCTCCGCAACTTCATGAGACCCGGTTTCAAAATAAAGTATAAAAAATAGGGCTGGGGGTGTAGCGCGGAGGTAGAACGTCCCTGGGTTCAATCCCCGGTACCGCAAAAAAAAAAAAAATTTATAAAGGCTAGGGGTGTAGCTCAGTGCTAAAGCACTCCTGGGTTCAATCCCCAGCAACCCCCCCCCACACAAATAATGATGATAATCAAATTTTAAAAACCCTCAATGTATTTCAACAGAATAGGTATCCTGGTGGGACTTAGGTCCTGGGGAGCAGAGATGATGCACCCCACTAATGAAGGGACAGGTGAGATCCAGAGGAGGAAATGAGCTTGTCAGAACTGTGTCATGAAAAACAGAGTTGGGCAGCAGAAGAAGAGGTCATGGAACCAGGGGGGCTGGTCCCCACTCTTCCCACCCCAGGCCCCTCACCACTCCTCTAGAACCACAGCCTTCCTTCTCTTCCCTGTGCTACTACAAAGAAAGTCATCTGCAAGAAGGTACTGGAGCTTTGACAGCTTGAATACCAGCCTACCTTTGTAGACTGCATGAGAAAACACACAGTGAAGTGTTATATCATGAGGTTGGGATGGAATGGAATGTTCTGGTTAGTTAATCTGGTTAACAAAGTACTATTCAACATATCGTAATATTTGGAATATACTTATATTAAAATTATTCATTGTTTATTTGAAATTCGAGTTTGATTGGGTGTCTTCTATTTTATCTGACAACCCTACTTGCAGGGAAACCACTGAGAGGTGCATACCCAGTCCTGGGAGTTCTCTAGAGACAAATTCCGCAGGAGGGAGAGCGTTTGAGGTGCATTGGTACTGACTAGAAGTGGGCACCGGGAAGATGGTTGAGCAGGTCTTAGGGAAGCGGGGGAGCCAGAGCCAGGCGTCCTCTGACTCTGCGGAACACACTCAGCATTGCACTGGGAGCCTGGGAAAGATGTGCCAAATCTTTAACTGACCCCATGACAAATTTGGGGGTTTTTTTGTTTGTTTGTTTTTTGTTTTTGGTACTGGAGATTGAGCCCAGGGGCATTCTGCCTCCAAGCTACATCCCCAGCCACATTTTATTTTTATTTTGAAACAGGGTCTCACTAAGTTGCTGAGGGTCTCACTAAGTTGCCAAGGCTGACCTCAAACCTGTGATCCTGTCTCAGCCTCCCAAGTACTGGGATTACAGGCATGCACCACTATGCCTGAACAGCACTTACTGTACACCAAGATCCAAGATGATCCTAATTTGTTGATTGTTTTCTTTTGTTTTTTCCTCTGTCTCTCTCTCTCTCTGTCTCTCTCTCTCCTCTTTCCCTTTGGTAGTAGGGATTGAACCCAGGGGCATTCTACCTCCATGCTATACCCCAAGCCCTATTTTTATTTCTTATTTTGAAACAGGGTCTTACTAGGTTGTTGGAAATATAACTAAGGAGCTAAAGCTGGCCTTGGACCTATGATTCTCCTGTCTCAGCCTCCCAAGTACTGGGATCACAGGCATGTGCCACCATGTCGGGCTTGTGGAATGTTTTTTACTATCCTAAGTGTCACTTCTGTTATCCCATACAACCCTTCCAACCAGGGATAAGGTAGGTATCCTCATATTACAGACGAGGAAACCAGGGCACAGAGACATACACGGTAACAGAGCTCTTAAGGGGCAGTCAGGATTGAACCCAGGTCGATTCCTACAGCAGCTCTTTTAGCCACAGTCCTATAGTACGGAACACCCCAACGCTCCCGTGCAGAATTCTTCAGTGGTGAGTAGAATCATGGCCCCAAGGATGCCCACATCCCAATCTCTGGAACCTGTGAATATCTGACTTCACATGGCAGAAGGGACTTGGAGAACGTGTTTAAGTAAAAGAGATGCAGAAATTATCCTGAATTAGCCAGACGTGGTGGCACACGCTTGTAATCCCAGTACTTTGGGAGGCGGAGACTGGAGGATCCGGGTTCGCGGCCAGCCTCAGCTCGCTCTCTCTCTCCCTGTCTGTCTGTCTGTCTCTCTCTCTCTCTCTCTCTCTCTCTCTCTCTCCTTAATGAGGCCTCTGCAACTTCATGAGGCCCGGTTTCAAAATAAAGTATAAAAAATAGGGCCGGGGGTGTAGCGCGGAGGTAGAACGCCCCTGCGTTCAATCCCCGGCACCGCAAAAAAAAAAAAAAAAAAAAAAATTATCCTGAATTATCTGGTGGGCCCAATGTAGTCACCGGCTACTTGAGGTGATGGGACCTCCCCTTTCACCTTTGGTCTCCTTCATCACCCAGCATGGTCTCCAATGAAGCGTCTCAGAGACTAGAGCTCTCCCCCAGACTGCAGCGCGCTCTGGACCAGTGATCTAGCCCCATTTCTCCATCAGTAGCACAACCTGGGTGAACCATCCTTTCCCTTCTTTAGTGACAGATGAGGGCAAAGGAAACCAGACATGGAAATGCTTCTGTTTCAAAGAAGAGAAATGTACTTTTCAATGTGTTGTAATAGTCTGACGGTACTCAGTGTGTATAATGCTTCTCCTCCAAGTCTCGAGCACTTCAGCTGGGGAAGGGGTCTAAGAGGCAAGCTTCGTGAAGATGAGAGCCATGTCTGCTTCAGCCTTCACTGTATGCCCAGCCTTTACACTGCTTTTTACTTCCAGGTGAATTCTCTGGTGTTGGTTGGTGAAGGTCTACGGGAGATCTGGGTGTGGTGGCGCACACCTATAATCCCAGTACTCGGGAGGCTGAGACAAGAGGATCACAGGTTTGAGGCCAGCCTCAGCAACTTAGCAAGACCTTCAGCAACTTAGTGAGACCCTGTTTCCAAATAAAAATAAAAAAGACAGGGGGTGTAGCTTGGAGGAAGAATGCCCCTGGGTTCAATCCCCAGTACTCTCAAACACACATTAAAAAAAAAAATAAAAAGATCTACAGGAGACTTTCCCACATTCTTTGCAGTTACAGTTTCTCTCTAAGGTGCACGCTGATGTCGGGCATCATCTGGAGCAGAAATTCCTCCATAGCCACGACATCCAGATAATCAAGTTCCATGGTATTGGGTAAGGTGACTTCCAAGCCTCCAAACTCCCTTTGAGGGCTCTCCCATGGACACATCCTGAGACAGAGGGGTCTCATCCAGTAGGGAATCCTCTGATGCTGGATAAGATGGTTACTCCACCCCAATAAAGGCTGATGTATACTTATTACACCTATGAATGTTTTCTCCAGTATAAATTCTCTGATATTTAATGAGAAGCAAAGGGCAAATGAAGTCTGGATTACAGGCACGCCTGTAATCCCAGTACTTGGGAACTAAGACAGGAGGATTGCAGGTTCAAAGCCAGCCTCAGCAATTTAGAAAAGCCCTCCACAACTTAGAAAGGCCCTGTTTCAAAATAAAAAATAAAATAGGGCTGGGGGTGTAGCTTGGAGGTAGAATTCCCCTGGGTTCAATCTACACACACACACACACACACACACACACACACACACACACACAGGCAAATGAAGGTGTCAGTACAGGCCCGTTCTGCACCCATCCCCGTGTTCTAACAGACTTCAAACGTAAGAAGACATGGTCTCTGCCCTCTAAATGTTAGTGACCTGGCTGGGGAGACAAGACTCATGCGTGTTATACAGCTGCAGAACACGAGACACGGGATCATGAAGCCACACAGTTTAATGGAATTAAGTGGAGTCCAGACTGAGTTTGACAAGATGGGAAATGTAGCATAAAGGATGGCAGACTTTAGCTGAAAGGATGGTAGGATTGGGGCTGGAAGAGTAGAGAGGAAACATAAGAAAGAGAGAAGGAAAGAAGGAAGAGAGGAAGAGAAGAGAGAGAGAGAGAGGGAGGGAGGGAGATCATAGCCCCTGCTGTGATCTGCCCTGGGATTTAGGACACCCACACACCTGGGGCAGCAGCCTTGAGAATCGCACGTCTCTGCGGCATTGCTCACCGCGGAGCTCACGCCACTCTCACTTCCATCAGGAGCACCTAAAAAGGAGCCTTTACAGCCACGCCGCACAGGCGCGGCCCCCTCTCCCCGGGCATCCTTGGGATCCATCCCAGTTTCACGACCAGGAATGTCGCCCCGGGCCAACGTGCCTCAGTGACAGAGGCACCAAGTGGGGAGAAAACCCCACTCAGGAGAGGGCCCTAGGAGAGCCCCGTGCTGGAGCCCTCCAACTGCCCCCCATCACACCTCTAGAAAAATGTCCACATGGGGTGGCACACGCTTGTAATCCCAGTACTTTGGGAGGCGGAGACCGGAGGATCCGGGTTCGCAGCCAGCCTCAGCTCTTGCTCTGTCTTTCTCTCTCTCTCCCTGTCTCTCTCTCTCCCTAGTGAGGCCCTCCACAACCTCATGAGACCCGGTTTCAAAATAAAGCATAAAAAATAGGGCCGGGGGCGTAGCGCGGAGGTAGAATGCCTCTGCGTTCAATCCCCGGTACCGCAAAAAAAAAAAAAAAAAAAGAAAGAAAAAGAAAAATGTCCACATGGGATGTTGGCATTTGAGAAAATGAGGATCATCCGATCCAATGACTCTTTACTTAATGTCAGTTTTATAGGAGTTTTTATGGAGCATTCAGAGTAGAGAATACTTTATAACTTTGCTTTGTTTCCTCCGTTCCACAGAGAGCAGCAGACGAGCAGGAGGTTGGAATTTGCAGCGTCTCATCTCGGTTAGACAGTCAGAAGATTTTCTGCCAATTATAGTGGTGAGACACTGACTCCACATCAAACAACTGCATGAAGGGCTAGAGGACTCCTTCACGGACAAGTCTCAAAAACATGGGAGCACCACCTGTCATGGGCAGTTTCGTCAGGGGTACTGGGGATAGAACCCAGGGGCATTCCCCCTCTGAGTCATACCCCCGGCTCTTTTTATTTTGAAACAGGGTCTCGCTAAGTTGCTGAGACTGGCCTCCAACTGTCTCAGCCCCGCAAGCACTGGGATTACAGGCATGTACCACATAGTGCCAGGTTTACATAGATTTCTTATACTTTTGTATGCGCGCGCGTGTGTGTGTGTGTGTGTGTGTGTGTGTGTGAGTGTTGTACTGTGGATTGAACCCAGAGGCATTCTACCTTTGAGCTACACTCCCAGCCCTATTTTATTTTTTTTATTTGGAAGCAGGGTCTCGCTAAGTTGCTAACAGCCTTACTAAGTTGCTGAGGCTGGCTTCAAACCTGCGATCCTCCTGTCTCAGCCTCCCAAGTACTGGGATTATCGGCATGTGCCACCATGCCCAGCACTTAGATTTCTTATACTAATTCTGTCTCTGCTTCCTGCGTCACTTCCAGAGGACACTGAATGCAGGAAGGGAGAGACCTCATCCATCAGGGGAGAAGAGACTAGGGGCCAATCTTTCTGGGTCTTGTCAGGTGGACATCCTGCAGGAACATTCTCCAGTCCTCCCCAGCAAGGCGCATTCTGCAATGTGAAGAGCTGGAGGCCTCAGTGGGCATGCAGCTCAGCAGGACTCTCAGGGACCTTGCTAGCTCATGGGCTCCCCCAGGGCAGGCACGTATGTCACCAAAAGAGGTGTTTTAGTACTTGTCACAGTGCCTGGTACATAGCAGCTATTCAGTAAATGTTGACTCAATCAACTATAAATACGGAAATGATTCCCTTAAGGTCTTCCCTTAGCCTGAACACAGTGGCACATGCCTGAAATCCCAGTACTTCGGAGGCTAAGACAGGAGGATTGCAGGTTTGAGGCTACCCTCAGCAATTTAGCCAAACCCTCAGCAACTTAGCAAGACCGTGTTTCAAAACCAAAAAATAAAAGGGGGGGGCTGGGCATGGTGGCGCACACTTGTAATCCTAGTACTTGGGAGGCTGAGACAGGAAGATTGTGGGTTCGTGGCCAGCCTCATCAACTTAGTGAGGCCCTCTGCAACTTAGTGAGACCCTGTTTCAAAATAAAGAGTAAAAAATAGGGCTGGGGGTGTAGCTTGGAGGTAGAATGCCCCTGGGTTCCATCCCCAGTACCACAAAAAAGGGGGGGCTGGGAGTGTAGCTCAGAGGTAGAATGCCCCTGGGTTCAATTCAGAAGAAGAAGAGAAGGAGGAAGAGGAGGAGAGGAGGAGGAGGAGAAGAAGGAGGAGGAGGAGGAGGAGATGATCTTCCCTCTTGTTCAGATGTAGAGAGTTACATTACAAATGCTCCTGTACTGGGGATGGGAAGGGACACTGTTGGTTAATAAAAGAAATGTGTGGGAGGAGCCAGGAGTGGTGACACATGCTTATAATCCCAGTATTTGGGAGGCTGAGACAGGAGGATCGCAGGTTTGAAGCCAACCTCAGCAACTTAGTGAGGCTATTAGCAACTTAGTGAGACCCTGTTTCTAAATAAAAAATAAATAGGGCTAAGGGTATGGCTTGGAGGTGGAATGCCCCTGGGTTCAATCCCCAGCACATACACACACACACACACACACACACACACACACACACACACACAAACACACACACACACACCACCACCACCACCACCACCACCACCACAACAACAACAACAACAACAAAAACAAAAACAACAAAAAGAAAGAAAGAAATGTTTGGGTGGGTCCTGAAAAATAGCCAAGAAAGAAGCCAGCAAGAATTCTAGTGAGCCCTGTGTGACCGCGGAGAGCTGCTGGACAGTGTGGTGGTAGAGGCAGGGACCTGTGCGGTTATGGCCAAGAATGGCCAGGGAGGCAGTAGACATCTTGGGGTTTCGCCCAGATTCTGGGGCTGCATTATGTGGAGGGGAGGAGGGAAGCCAGAAAGGAAGATTGTCTTTTTCCAGAGAGCCTCCTGAGGGCAGAGGACATGCCTGATGCATCTGGACCCACAGCTCCAAGCAAAGAGCTTCGTCCATAGTAGCTGCTTAATAAACGGTCAACACACAAATGCTCGGCTGGCTGGCGGCTCTGGAGATGTGCAGGATGAGAGAGCTTGTGGAGCCTGCTGGGTGTCTTTTCTCCTCCAAAGTCTTCAGCTTCTCTTCTGGGTTGTTTGTCCCTCCTTTAAGTCAGAAGATGGGCCGGGCGTGGTGGCACACACTTGTAATCCCAGTACTTTGGGAGGCGGAGACCGGAGGATCCGGGTTCGCGGCCAACCTCAGCTCTCTCTCTCTCTCTCTCTCTCTCTCTCTCTCTCTCTACTTAGTGAGGCCCTCCGCAACTTCGTGAGACCCAGTTTCAAAATAAAGTATAAAAAATAGGGCCGGGGGTGTAGCGTGGAGGTAGAACGCCCCTGTGTTCAATCCCCGGTACCGCAAAAAAAAAAAAAAAAGTCAGAAGATGTTCCCAAGGATTGCTGCTCTCTAATCAGACTGCAGGTCCTCAGGACGGTGACTGGGACTCAGCCAGAAGCCTGTTGGACCACTCCTTCCTTCTCCTCTGGTGCCCACTGTCAGACAGGATCCATGTGTTTTGTGGGGTTCCACTCAGCCCCTTACCCCATCACACCGCTGTTCACATTCCCTTCCAGTCTTTCTCCCTGTCGTCTCATCTCAGCGAGCACAGACACGCCACCACTGGGAGCCTGGTGTTAGCACATGTGCACATAACACGCATGTGTGCACGCCTTTCCCTGCCTCTGAGCCATTGTCTGGCCCTCTGCCCCTGGCATGGCCCATCTTTATGAGATCCAGTCTCTTCCTATCCCAGGATGCTGAATGTGGCCTCTGATGGAAGACAGCTGGGCATTTTGCACGTCTGCGGTGTTGCCCTCCCTTGGGGGCTTGAGGAAGATCCACCCATATGGCAGAACCTTCCAGAGAGACGCGAAACCAGGAGGCTGACCTCATGATGCCCGCAGCGCCTGGCACAGAGGGGACCAGCTCTGCTGTCCTGGCCCTGGCCCAGTTCTCTCTTCTAGAATCCACACCTTCTCTGGCTCCCATCCAGGCTAGGATGTGTCCCAACTCAGGAAGAGAAGCCTGGCCCAGTGAGGAGGCATGGCAGGGGAGGAGAGAGGGGGTCTACACTCCAGGACCTCTGTCACATCGCTCCGTGCTTCTGTGCTTCAGTTTCCCCTGGAGAAAGCCTGCCCGTGCTTCCAAGGTTCCTCAGCACTGGAGAAGAAACCCGGTCATGTCATGTCCCCTTGCAGCAAGGAGCCGCCCGCCCCGCCCCTTGCTTGTTGGTGATGCCAACCCAGCAAGACAGGGTCCTGCAGGATGAAAGCTCGGAGGAGCCAGAGCAGGAATAATAATGATAATCATCAGCTGTGGCGTCTTAAGCATCCAGGAATGCAGGGCCCCACACCCTGTATGCCTCACACCCTGGGACACTGCAAGGGCTCCTCTCCCTGCATTTTATTGCACCGATCCCACACTCTGCCATTCCCAGCCCAACCCATTTGGCTTCCCGAGAACCACAGTCCAGCCACTGGCTCATCCACCACCCAGGTTCCATGGGAGGATTCAGCTCAACAAGACCCAAGCCAACAGCAGAGTAGGACATGCAGCTCCTTGGAAACTCGGGCTGCAGGGATTCCCAGAGAAGCAGAGCGCCTGCCCCTGGCCTGGAGCGCTTTCCCACAGACCTGTCAGTGTCTGGTCAGCGCCAGGCCAGGAGCTGTGCTTGTGTCAATCCACAGCTAGATTAAAATCCTGGCTGGCCACAAATCAGCTCACCACAGGACCCTGGACAAGTTTTGCTTTGTTTGTAACCTCTTTAAGTTACTTCCTCATCCACCCAAAAACTTCCCAAGGCTCTTCACTGTGTACTGGTGATAAACTGTGGATCTCATAGTCCAGCACGTGGCGGTTGAAATCTGGTTCCAATACACCTTGCCAACCCTACTTTTCCCTTTCTGGGTGCTAGTCAGAAGTAACAACCCATGGTGCCATGGTGGGCGAACATGTTCCCCGCTTTTCCATTTCATTCCCTCTATCTCTACTTGGCCAGATCCTCCAAGCCTTTGAGGCCCAAGCCAGAGTTATCTGTCTCCTCCATGAGTGTGCTGACCTTCATTCTGCCTCGGAACCCTGGTTCCTCTCTGAACCTCTCCAGCCCCCATACCCACCTCGTGCTGTGGTCACGTGTACATCTGAACCTGCCCGCTGGATCTTCAGTTTCCCGACAGCTCCTTGGTCTTTGTGTCTCCATGGTGCCTGGCCCAGCACCTTGAGCACAAAACACAGGCTCAGTAAATTAGTGCTGGACACGAATTGTAAAGAACAATCATGCCCACCCTGTTAACTTCCCCGCACAAATGTGCTTTGAAAAAGTAGAAATAAGCCGGGCGTGGTGGCTCACACTTGTAATTCCAGTACTTGGGAAGCTGAGACAGGAGGATCACAGGTTCACAGCCAGTGTCAGCAACTTGTGAGGCCTTCTGCAACCTAGTGAGACCCTGTTTCAAAAATAAGGAATAAAATAGGGCTGGGGGTATAGCTCAGAGGTAGAAGGCTCCTGGGTTCAATCCCTAGTACCACGAAAAAACCCAGAAATAATAATAATGATTTTTTTTTGTGTGTGTGGTACTGGAGATTGAACCCAAGGGCACTCTACCACTCTTAAACTCTATCTCGTAGGAGGTAGGATCTCCCCTCCTTAGAGAATGACAATCCAATCCTTCCCAGCCGCCGCCATGCCTCATGAAACTCATAGGCCAGAGGGAGTCCTGGATTTTCGGGGTGTTAGGAAATGAACTGTTGGGAGTGGTAGAGCCCTCCTGGCCTGGATGAGCATGCGCACCCAGTGGGTCTGCATTCACCCCCCTCTGCCTACTGGTGCTGTCGGTCATAGTAACAATAACTTTGGCAATGCATTGTATTTACTTAATGCTTTTCTCCAGGGAGCTCAACTAATCTTTCCTTCATCTCCAGAAGGAAGAGAGGATGATGGTGATGAAAGACAGGTGAGCCATTGCGGCCACACTCCAGAATACAAGCAGCCTTTGTTCTTCGAGGTAAACGCAATACATAGTATTTCCGATGTGGAGGGCCGCGAGAGCAGAAAACCAGTTCGTTCCCTGGGACCCAAAGCCCATGACCTAAGAACTTTTGCGGAGATCAAATTCTTTGTGAGATGGCAATCCCTAAACCAAGGTGTTACATCTCATCGGTAATACGAGTATGTGCTCTAAACACATATACAATTACTTCTAAGTTGTACACACAACCTGCGATCATTAGTATCACAAGACACAATACATATTTGGGACGGGGTTCATTTTTAACAATGACAGACACAGAAGTCCATGTTTCAGATAGTTGCCTTGATAATGGCAGATTCCCCTCCCCCAATTTTTTTGGCCATCTTCATATTAGACCTGATTAGACTGCCACTATTTCGACTTCATAATGGGATTGACAAAGAGCTCATGTGAGGAGAAGGGCCAGCCAGCTTTGCCGTTTTCTTGTGCGCTGGTACTTGCTGAATTGGGGTGGTCTTTGTTATGGTTTGGATATAAAATGTTTCCCAGAGAAGCTCAAGTGTTAGTGCAGCCAGGTGCAGAGGTGGGACATGGCTGGAGGAGGGGGTCCCTGGGGGGAATGGCTTTGAGGACTCTGTTCCTGGCCCGCTCCTCTCTCTCCTTCTCTCTCTCTCTCTCTGCTTCCTGGTGCCAAGAGGTGAGAGCAGCTTTTCCTCTAGCATGCTCTAAATCCCCGTTGCAGAGGGCTTTCTGCCTTGGAGTTGGTGGACCATGGGCTGAAGCCCTCAAAACCTCTAAAGTCATGAGCCAATAAACCTTCCTTCCTCTGTGTTGCACTTGTCAGGTATTTTGGTCACAGCAACAAAAAAATTGACTAGTCTTGATTAGCTCTTTCTTCTGGAGCTTAAACCTAAAGGTATTCTACCTCCGAGCTACATCCCCAGCCCTTTTTATTTTTTATTTTTATTTTTTGTGATATTAGGGATTGAACTCAGGGGCACTCTACCTCTGAACTACACCCCCAGACTACATTATCTTTTTTTTTTTTTTTTTGCGGTATTGGGGATTGAACCCAGTGGCATTCTACCTCTGAGCTACACCCCCAGCCCTATTTTTTATTCTTTTTTTTTTGCGGTACTGGGGGTCAAACCCAGGGGCTTCTACCTCCGAGCTACACCCCCAGCCCTATTTTTTATTCTTTATTTTGAAACAGGGTCTCACTAAGTTGTGGAGGGCCTCACTAAGTAGCTGAGACTAGCCGCAAACCCAGATCCTTGGGTCTCAGCCTCCCAAGTACTAAGATTACAAGTGCCACCACGCCTGGCTATCTTTTGTTTTGAAACAGGAACTCACTGGGTTGCTGAGAGTCTCACTATATTGCTGAGGCTGTTCCTGAACCAGTGATCCTCCTGTCTCAGTCTCCCAAGTACCGGGATTACAGGTGTGTGTCACCATTCCCAGCTTTATTTTTTATTTTGTTTGTTTGTTTGTTTTGGCAGTACTGGGGATTGAACCCAGGGGCATTCTACCTCCGGGCTACACCCCAGCCCTATTTGTTATTCTTTATTTTGAAACAGGGTTTCACTAAGTTGCAGAGGTCCTCACTAAGTAGCTGAGGCTGGCTGCGAACTTGTGATCCTCCTGTTTCAGCCTCCCAAGTACTGGGATTACAAGTGTGCGCCACCATGCCTGGCTTTTATTTTTTACTTTGAAAGAGGGTCTTACTAAGTTGCTGAGAGTCTCACTAAGTTGCTGAGGCTGGCCTCAAACCTATGATCTTCTTGTCTCAGCCTTCCAAGTACTAAGATTACAGATGTGTGCCACCTTGCCTGGAAATCTGCAGTTTCTTTGCAGGAATCTGTTTCAGCCCCTTGTCCATTTTATAAAGGTTAATTTAGCTCAAGTTAGATAACATAACTCCTAATCTCATTTAACCAGGCAATATAAACTGTAATGCTTTGCGATTTTTCTGGCCACAAACTAAAGAGTAAGTGGGGGGAGTCCTGTCACCTCTTTGGGACATCTCCCATGCCTCCCTCAGGAGCCCCCATGGGCCACACAAGGCCTATGACTGTGTCCATTCACACATTAAAATAACAGTAGGGGGTGGGGGCAGAGCTCCTTGGTAGAGTGCTTGCCTAGCAGGAGCCAGGCCCTGGGTTCCATCCCCAGCACCACAGAAAAATAAAAATAAGAAGTAATAGTAAAGTTGTCCTGACTCTGTCTGAAGGGAGTCTCCTGCCAGCGCATCTCAGTCCCCTAGCTGCACCTGCCATTTCTGTCCTCTCCAGACAGGTGAGCAACCTCAAGCTCACCTGTCTAAAATCTTGTAAACTCCCTTCTCTCCCTTTATTCCCTGTCACCATTAAGGACACCACTAAATGCCCTGCTGCTGGACTACAAATCACAGAGGTCTCCACTCCTTCCTCCTTGTCATCGTTCCAAATTAACCCACTTGCTGGGAGCCCACCCCTCATTGTCTCTTGCCTGACCACTGCTGGGACCTCTTAACCAGTTGGCCTCCCTTCCACAGTCCTCTTCCCCTCTCATTTGCCCTACACATTTCTGCCAGCGAAATCTTTCAAATATGCAGATCTAATTCAGGCTGCCCCCTTCCTAGCCTCTCTATTCGCCTCTGGAAATGAAACCCAGGATCTCATGCACACTGGGCGAGCTCTCTACCCCTGAGCTACATCCCCAGCCCCTAAAGTGCAAACTGTTTTTTTTTTCTTTTTTTTTTTTTTTACGGTACTGGGGATTGAACTCAGAGGCATTCTACTTCCAAGCTACACCCCCAGCCCTATTTTTTTTATTCTTTATTTTGAAACTAAAGTTGTGGAGGGCCTCACTAAGTAGCTGAGGCTGGCTGAGAACCTGCGATCCTCCTGTCTCAACCTCCCAAGTGTATGCCACCATGCCTGGCTAAGTGCAAACTCTTGACAGAACATTGCAAGCCTGCCCCTGCTGACCTCTCCAAACTGGCCCCCCTGGCCACCTCCCTACTCCTCCCAAACCTCCACCTTGGATACCATGTTCCCTCTTGGACTGACTCTCCACATCTCTCCTTCTTGCCAAGATCAGCTCGCTCGGCCCCTTGGAAACACTGAAGGCAGAGAAAGTTAGTGTCTCTCTGAACCTTGGCCCTTGGTACAAAATGCTCTTGTATTACGCTGAAATGTGGTGTTGTAGTTGTCTGTATACCCCTGGGTCCCTACCTTATTTATCTCTAGACCCTCTTCTCCCCTGCCCTCTCCTGGCCAGGCATTTGGCAGGCTCTCCGTGAAGGGCCTTCCACGGACATTAGGAACTTCTTTCCCATCCATCACTTGCACTGCCCTCCACCCTGCCCCTGCAAACCAGCACTTAAGAAGCAGTTGCTAGGGACCAGGTTCTGTACTAGCAGCCACGAGTATATTAGCTCAGTTAACCTTCTCTACAGTACCATGAGGCCGCCTGTGGTCATCTTCTTTTTATTTATTATTTACTTATTTATTTATTTATTGCGGTACTGGGGATTGAACCCAGGGGCATTCTACCTCCGAGCTACACTCCCAGCCCTATTTATTTCTTTATTTTGAAACAGGGTCTCACTAAGTTGCAGAAGGCCTCACTAAGTAGCTGAGGCTGGCCACGAACCCGCGATCCTCCGGTCTCAGCCTCCCAAGTACTGGGATTACAAGCGTGTGCCACCACGCCCAGCTGTCATCTTCTTTTTAAGGATGAAGAAGATGAAGCACAGAAAATGTTCGTGTTCATCCAAGTTTATGCAGCTAGTAAGCAGCAGAGCCGGGCTTCTGAGCCCCAGCGCCCTGGTTTCCACTGTGTGGCCTCGTGGGCCTGCACCACCTCACTCAGCTGTCTACTGTTCTCGCTTCCCTGTCAGAGCAACTGCTGTCCCAAGGCCAGCCAAACACCCCTCCCGCCTTGCCCAGGGCTGAGAATCTGACGGCTCGGGGCTATCTCCCCCCACAGAAAAGCCAGGCATGACAGGCTGTCCTGGGAGGGACCTTTTGCTTACCCACCCCAATCCCTGGCCATGGCTCTTCAAGTCAGTCTGAATCCTGTTCTCAGTGGGTCAAGACCATTTCTCTGTGAATACCTGCTTGAACCATGTCCACAAAGGTGAAACCTGTCATGCCTGTGCCTGTTTCCTGCCCACCAACCCCACAGACCCCTGGAGGCTGTCCCCCAGCGGCACTACCTGATCAGCTTCCGGCTATTAATAGCATCTCATTCTCTCTCTCTTGGGCTTTTTCTCTATTCTGCCTTCCCACACTTCCTTCCTGTGCTTATTTCTTATTTCTCTTTACAACAAGACTTTTTTTTTTTTTTTTTTTTTTTTGCGGTACCGGGGATTGAACCCAGGGGCATTCTACCTCCGAGCTACACCCCCAGCCCTATTTTTTATTCTTTATTTTGAAACAGGGTCTCACTAAGTTGCGGAGGCCTCACTAATTAGCTGAGGCTGGCGGCGAACCCAGATCCTCCAGTCTTAGCCTCCCAAGTACTGGGATTACAAGCATGCGCACCACGCCCGGCTTACAACAAGACTTTTTTAAAAATTATTTTTATGTGTGTGTGTATGGTACTGGAGATTGAACCCAGGAGCATTCGGCCTCTAAACTACACCACTAGCCTTTTAAATTTTTTCTTTAAAAAATTTTTTTGTATGTGTGGTAGTAGGGGTTGAACCCAGAGGCACTCTACCTCTGTGCTACATCCCTCTTTTTTAAATTTTGATATAAGTTCTCCCCAAAATGCTGAGGGCCTCGTTAAGTTGCTGAGGCTGGCCTTGAACCTTCAATCCTGCCTCAGTCTACCAAGTATGGTATTACAGGCATGTGCCACCAGGCCTGGCTAAAACTGGGCATTTTTTTTTTTTTTTTTGCGGTACCGGGGATTGAACGCAGGGGTGTTCTACCTCCGCGCTACACCCCCGGCCCTAATTTTTATACTTTATTTTGAAACAGGGTCTCACAAAGTTGCGGAGGGCCTCACTAAGGAGAGAGAGAGAGAGAAAGACAAGGAGAGAGAAAGCGAGAGAGCTGAGGCTGGCCGCGAACCTGGATCCTCCGGTCTCTGCCTCCCAAAGTACTGGGATTACAAGCGTGCGCCACCACGCCTGGATAAGACTGGGCATTTTTTTTTTTTTTTTTTTTTTTTTG
>PVJS01020757.1:0-32250 GCA_004027185.1 Glis glis | reverse complement strand
TCGTCAGGCACAGAGGGTGCTGCAGGTGCACAGTGCTGGGTGGAGGTTCCTCCTCTTCGTCAGGCACAGAGGGTGCTGCAGGTGCACAGCGCTGGGTGGAGGTTCCTCCTCCTCCTCCTTGTCACACACAGAGGTGTGCTGGCAGTGCACAGCGCTGGGTGGAGGTTCTTCCTCCTCCTCGTCAGACACAGAGGGTGCTGCAGGTGCACAGTGCTGGGTGGAGGTTCCTCCTCCTCCTCGTCAGGCACAGAGGGTGCTGCAGGTGCACAGTGCTGGGTGGAGGTTCCTCCTCCTCCTCCTCGTCAGGCACGGAGGGTGCTGGCAGTGCACAGCGCTGGGTGGAGGTTCCTCCTCCTCCTCCTTGTCACACACAGAGGTGTGCTGGCAGTGCACAGCGCTGGGTGGAGGTTCCTCCTCCTCCTCGTCAGGCACAGAGGGTGCTGCAGGTGCACAGCGCACACTTGAACAGATGGAAGTGTGCATGCAAGAAGGACAAGCGATGGAGTGCCTGTGGGAATGAGGTTGAGGTGGCTTGGCCACGCAGGCGTCCTGGAGGGTGGCCTGTCTGTAGAAAGTCTTGAGTTATGCAGCTTCCCGGGCCTCTGTGGAGGTGGAGCTCAGCACAGAGAGCGAGTGTCAGCCGCTGGATGTACCTGTTGCCTGTGTCTCTCCTGGGGGGAGGGGGTGATGTGCAGTTTCCTGTGCTCACTGTCGGCACACTGTCCACGTTTCCCAATTCACAGTTCGTGGGGACAAACAGAACCCCTCCCTTTCATTATGCTGCCACTATAAAAAAGAAAACCCTTTAGTTTGGAAATAGAGGAGAGCCGTCGTGAGCAGATCCCAGAGGTGGTTCAGGCGGTGTTATCCCAGCGCTAATGCCAGCGCTCTCACAAAGGCAATTATGGTATCGTCAGACAACTTTAAAATCTGCTTTGAAGTTTACGACTTTCCTGGGCCACCCTGACTTGTCCCTGATCTGGAGTGACAGGAAGAGGTGGAATCACTTGGATTTTTGGTCCCCTCCTGTCCTAGCGACCTGCCCAGGTCTTGAAAATCCTTTTGCTGTTGCCCTGAGAGGAGACAGGCCCAAGGTGACCTCACTCACAGCCCCTGTCTCTCCCCTTTCTCCTGCTGCCAGGCTGTTTGCTGTCAAATGCGGGGGCTGCTTCGAGGCCATCGCCCCCAACGAGTTTGTCATGCGGGCCCAGAAGAGCGTGTACCACCTGAGCTGCTTCTGCTGCTGCGTCTGCGAGCGCCAGCTGCAGAAGGGCGATGAGTTTGTACTGAAGGAGGGGCAGCTGCTCTGCAAAGGGGACTACGAGAAGGAGCGGGAGCTGCTCAGCCTGGTGAGCCCCGCGGCCTCGGACTCAGGTGAGTGGGCAGTGGGCAGGGTTGCGGCTGGCGGGAGAGCGGAGTGGGGCAACTGTCCCAGAGGGCCTGGGCAGCCTGGCTCCATGGCAAGGCGCTTCTGTATATCCAGGGCGTTTCTTTGTAAGCTCAGTGTCACCTCTTATCAGTCAGCGATTGCCCTGATGATGCTGCCTAACAAATCACCCCCAATTCCATGGCATAAGTGCACATCTGTACATCCACAGGTCTGGGCTAACTGGAGTAAGTGCTCGGGCCCAAGGTTAGCAGGAGTCCTCTGATGTCTGTTGAGCTGGGCTCCAGGCTGAGTCCAGGTTCTGGTCATCTCTGTGTGATCTATTCTGGGGACTAGATTAGAGGAGCAGCAGCCACAGGGCGTAATCTCCTGGAAATGGCAAAAGTGCAGGGAGACATGCCCAGCTATGCACGGCACGTCTGCTATGACCCATGGCCAAAGAGACGACAAAAGAAAACCCAAAGTCATGGGGGGGGTGCGCTCTACACAGCACAGGGCCTTACGGGCTTACACTCATGGCTGTACACAGCGTGCCAGATGTGTAATGTCACCAGAGGGAACCATGAGTTGGAACCGGTCACTCAGTCTGGCACAGGCGCTGACCTGCTCCCAGCCTCCATGTCCTCACCGTCCAGCAGGAAGCCGACATCTGTCTGAGGCTTGGTGGGCCATGAGGAGAGGAGCTAGAGTGTTTGTCCTTCCTCCCCCTCACCCACGCAGCCCACCCTCACTACCTTCAGGGAGGAGAAGGAGGAGCTGGGCACCACTCAGAGACTCCAGGGCAGGTCTCACAGGGCCCGGAAAACAGCATGACTTTGAAATGGCCTAAGCTACGCAAGGAATGCCTTTGCTGAGCGTCCACCCCTGCAGGGCTCTGTTTGTCTTCTCAGGAGTCTGTGAGATCCAGGGAGGTGATAATCATGTGACTTTGCCGGTTCTTGCCTTTGTAATTCCAGTCCAATCCCAGTGGCCAGCACACGGCCAGGCACGCGGTGTCTCACCCTGCCCTCCTCCAGCCTCTCTTGACCCTCTGCCCCTCCACCGCACTGCAGCCTGGCCGGACGCCGGCGCCTGGCAGCGTCCTCCACCCCCAAATCATCAGGGTCTATGCCTCTCGGTCTTGTTAGCATATTCTTTTTTTTCTCCTGTTCTTTTTTTTAATTGGGTACATTGTAATTTTACATCATATTGGGTTAAAGAGCATTAGAAAAATACATGCACACACTCTTGCTGCCCTCCCCACCAGGTCCCCCCATCCTCACCTACAAGTCTTTGAGATTGGAATTGGCAATTTTGTATACGTTCATAGCACTGTTTCTATTATTGCATTCTTTATGACTCTGTCCCCCCTTCCCTAATCACCCTCGGTCACTCCCCTGTAGCTTCTGCTCATCTATCTGATGTTGCCCTTGTTGCCAAGTATCTCTCTAGCTTCCACATAGAAGAGAGAACATACACCTGTCTGTTCTTTGGGACTGAGTGTACTCACTTAGCATACTATTCTCGCGGTCCATCCATTTTCCTGCAGATGGTCTAATTTTGTTCTTCTTTATGAGTAAAATTGAAAATGGTCTAGTTTTGTTCTTCTTGTGAGTAAACTTGCATTGTGTGTATCTACCAAAGTTTTGTGATCCATCCATCTGTTGATGGACATCTAGGCTGGTTCCATAATTTGACTATTGTAAATTGTGCTACTATGAACATGGATATGCACATATGATTATAACATCTACATATTCAACGCAATCCCTATAAAAATACCATCGTCATTTTTCATAGACCTAGAGAAGTCAGTTATAAAATTCATGTGGAAAAACAAAACACCCAGAATAGCCAAAGCAATTCTCAGCAATAAGAACCATGCCGGAGGCATCACAAGACCAGACTTCAAACTGTACCACGAAGTGATAGTAATAGAGACAGCATGGCATTGGTACAAAAACAGACACATAGACCAATGGAACAGAATAGAAGACTCAGAAACAAAGCCCCATATCTACAGCCAGTTGATCTTTGATAAAGGTGCCAAGACGTACACTGGAGAAAGGACAGCCTTTTCAACAAATGCTGTTGGGAGAACTGGCTAGCCATGTGTAGAAAAGTGGAACTTAACCCTAACCTCTCACCCCGCACAAAAGCTAGCATGTTCTCTAAGCCCCCTCCAAGGCCTGCCTCGCTGGGAGCCTCTTGGTCCTGTGAGCTTTCCCTCAGCTGCTCCTAAGGAGACGAGTGCCCTGTGTCGCTGCGGTTGCCAGTCATTCTAGCCAGAGCGTTGAGCTCCGTGATGGGCAGTGTGTATCTTTACCACTGCCTGCCCAGGGATCAGCCTGGATACTCGTGAAGAAGGAGTAAACCCTCGAAGCTGACCAAATCAGAGCCCGAGCCCTGGAGACGGACAGGTGGGGCCTCACCCGGCTCTCCACTGGTGTCTGTGACTGTGGGGTGGCCTCTGAATCCCGAGCCTCCATTTCCACAACCACAAAGTGCTGCCGCCCGCACCTGCCTGCTGGGTTTGCTGTTGACGCTGTGTCATCGACAGGCCTGGGTTCCATCGCACTGGCTGCTGTTGGTGCCTTTTCCGCTTGTATCTTCTTCCTCTCCTCCCAGCTGGTTCTTGCCCCACCCTGCTTGGGGCCTTCAGGAAACTGATCCCTGGGGGACCCCTGCCGGGCTCTGTGGTCTCAAGCTGTCCTGGATTTGTTTTAATCGGAAGGAAGTTTCCACTGACACTCGGAAGACCTCCTGGGCGTCAGGCCATCCAAAGCTGGGCTTCTTGGTCTCTGTTTTATAGCAGGTCCGCCCCCCCCCCTTTCCCTCCAGGTGTCTTGCTGTGCCTGCCTCCCAGAATCCTGCAAAGCCTTGGTCCCCTGTGGGGCTGTGGTGTGCTGGCACCAGACTACCAGTATGACCTTCAAAAGTGAGGCTCCCCAGAGGGACAGGACATACTAAGCCTTCCCATCCGGAAAAGAGCGCCAGGCCCGGCGGGTTCCGACTCTCAGTTTCATGGGCTTGATCACTACGTTCTCCTATTGGCCCTGTTTTCAAGATTTACAGATTTTTTTTTAGATTTACATATTTTAATGGAACTCAAAATGAGGCATCGTATTGTGGCTGTCCCCTACCCTAAGAAAAATGACACAGAGAAAAAGCTGGAGCTAAGCTACATGAACAGAACTATAATAGGCAGAGCAGGGAGCGGTGGTGGGTCTTTTCTGATCACGTTTTCAGTGATATGCCCAGTTCTGGGCGTTTCTCTTTGAGACCGAGAGTGACAGAACAGCCATTCGTGTATCCAGCGGATCTCACCTGTGTGCGCTATGCCAGGCACAGAGCCGCCGTGTGAGTGACAAGAAAGGTTTTGGGGCGGGGAGATCTCAGAACTATGTCTAAGGAAGGAATTGTAGAGATTTAGGCTGGAAAAGTAAAAACTAAATGAGGACAGATTTATTGCCTTCAAATGGTCAGATCAGACCATTTTTCTTCTAACTTCAGAGAGAGAATTCGAACTCATTCAATTATTTTATGGTTTTGTTTTATTAACAAAACTATGAGTATTTGCACTATCGATAAAAGGTACAAGGAAGCAAGTTTTGACTCAGCACAGGGAATGCCATTCTAATTAGGAGACCCAATAAGGACTGAAATGACTTAAGAAACAGACCTGCTGTGGGTTGGCACTGACTGGAGGGGTGGGGGGAAAGATAGTTCTGGAAGATCCCGCTCAGCTCAAAAAATCTGTGATTGTAGCCAGGCATGGAATGCATACCTGTACTCCCAATACTTTGGAGGCTGAGACAGGGGGATCGCAGGTTCGAGGTCAACCTCAGCAATGTAGCGAGATTCGTAGCAACTTAGCAAGAACCTGTATTTAAAAAAATAAATAAAAAGGGCTGGGGATGTAGCTTTGAGGTAAAAGGCCCCCAAATTCCCTCCCCAGTACCCCCCCAATCTATGATTGTTTTTGCAGTTTTAGATGATGCAACACTAAAGCCTCAACCAGAATCAAATATACTGTCTCTGCTGCTCCTTCTGTCACTTATCTAAGCGCTGCCTGGCTTGCATCGTAAACGGTTTTGTGTCCCAGAGATCACCTCACTAAAGAGAGAGCATGCCTCTAGAGACATGGGGCTGTAGCCTTCAACTCCTTTGCTCTCTTAACGAGGCTTAGCGTGATGTCAGAAGAAGATGAAGTGAGCAGTAAGTTCCTAATGAGCTGAATTTAATCTTCCAGAAAGATTTGGAAAGACCTAGTGGCTTTACAGAAAGTAAGCATTTGTAGGGTTAGGGTTCTCAGTACAAACACAATTTCTCCTCTGGTTTCCGTCCTGAGCGTCTTACATATCGTAGTGCTGATGAATGTTGGTTGAGTGAATGATTAACCGTCCTGTCATCTCTAATGTTTTTATCAATGGCTTGGGTGAAGACACAGAGGGCAGGTTTCTTCGATTTGCAGGTGACACAAACCTGGCAGGGAGTGCTGGTGGGACAGCTGGTACTCTCAGTGTCCAGGAAGATTCTAACGTGCTTACAGGACAGCCAGAGTTGGCAAGATGAAACGCATCGTCAGGTTCCAAAACCCAGTCGTCGTCCTATGAAATGGGACCTGTCCTGGTGGAATTCCACATGGGGCTGAGGTTGATGCTGAAGTCAGTAGGATCCAAAACAGACACAAGCTGCATTCATAGGACTAGAGTGTCCCCAACAGGTAACTGTAGCTCCTGTGTCTTGCATTGGTCAGAGCGCATTTAGAACATACGGGCTATTTTTAAATAATTCAATGTAGGAGGTCACCGGCTAACTAGTCTCCAGAGGAGACCAATCAGCTTGTTAACTGGCAGTAACTACAGAACCGTAGTGTGATTGGCTTCCTAAGAACAAGGCTAGGGAGATGGGAGAGTGGCGTCCAGGTGGCAGTCCGGTGCCCCAGGGCGGATGGCGGGTCTCGGTTCCTCGGGGGTAGGACTATGTGCGGCGGGGGTGGGGTGCGGACAGGCCGGCCTCTGCGGGAAGTGGGTCCGCTCTTCCTCGTGTTTTAGTCCAGGCTGGAGGAACACTGCACCAGTGAGCGCTGGCTGCTTCCGTCTGGGGCTCTGGGATCTATGGTTGTGGAATGCAGACTGCCATGACTTACACAAAGCATGTGACACATTCATAGCTATTGGGGACATGGCTGCGGAAGGTTTTCGGCAGCCGTGTGCTCTGTTCTGATGAGGCCTCTCCTGTTTGTCCGGGCCCCTGCCTTGCCAGTGGCCTTGATGTAGCCTCACTGGAGCGCGAAGAAGATTCCTCACACACATCGGGTTTTGAACACTCCTGCCTTCTGTGTTCCGTGGGATGAGGGGTGTCGCCGCGTCTGGAGGTCAGAGCCTGTCCTGCCACTGTCACTGCCAAGCGCATCTCTCTCTCCTCTTCTCAGTTGAGTTCACAGCACTGGCGACTCAGCGTTCCTCTGAAGTTCCTTCTGCAGCTCAGGACTCAGATTTGGTTTTATTATTCATTTTAGAAGCATTCCTTTCAACTCTCCTGGCTCTCCAAGTTAGATGTGCGAGGCAGCTGTCTCCTTGCACGTTCTGGAGCACGCCTGCCGTCCCTGGCATTGTCCTTGTCAGAGCATAGTCACACATTTCACAATGTGTGAGAGAAAAGGAAGAGCCAGCGGGAGGTTTGCGGACACCTCCTTCTCTCCATTGCAGCACCGCGGAGGGCCTGGGGCCTGGACTTGGGCAGGTCTGACTGCGGGTGGGCCTTACACTCTGGAGCACTACGGCCTCTGCAAGCAGAGGACTCCACTTCCTAATCAATTAAAAGGGAGTCACTCTACCTCCCCCGGGGTGCTGTAAGAATGCAAAGCAGCCCAGCCTGGTGGTGCATGCCCATAATCCCAGTACTTGGGAGGCTAAGACAGGAAGATCACAGGTTCAAGACTGGCCTCAGCAACTTAGCTGGACTCAGAAACCAAGTGAGACCCTTTTCCAAAAACAAACAAACAAACAAACAAACAAACAAACAAACAGGCTGGGGGTGTAACTCAGAGGTAGAATGCCTCTGGGTTTAATTCCCAGTAAATAACACACACACACACACACACACACACACACACACACACACACACACACCAAGGGCCTATAACTTTGGAACTCGGTGCCCCATCACATGGCAGTTACTGCTGTCCCTTCCTGGGTGGGGCTGGGGGCTTCTCTGTGGCTCGGGGCGCACACACTCATTCTGCTAAAGAGGTGTCAGTTCGCCAACCTCTCTTCTTCTCTCTGCTCTTCAGTTTCAGAGGCCTCTGGAGAGCCGACCCAAGGCCTCTCAGGGTGGGCAGACTGGGCCCGTTGTTTTGGGCAGCGAAGGTGCACGAGTTGGCAATGGGATGACACATACCCTGGGCCTGGGGTCTCCGCGGTGCCTCTCCAGTTTCTGAACATCCTAGCTAGTTTGCATCCTGGAGAGTCAAGGCAGAGGACCAGGAAATAGTCCTGACGTCACCTCTGGGACTCAACTGGAATTCCAAGCAAGAACAGGAAGGATCTATAAGCTCGGCTGCTATTCTTTTACAGGCTAGGAAACCGAGGCCCTGGGTGGCTCCCATGAGTTCTTTTGAATGCTCCGGGCTGCCTACTCCCGCACATAGGCACAGGGTACCTCCCGGCACAGGGCTATCCCAGGTGGACCGCCTCTGGGCCTGCGCTGGTGCTATGTGCAGCAGCTCTGGCGAGCTCTTTTTGCAATAGTTAGACTTCTCACCGGTGACATGAGTCTTTGCATCCAGCAAGGACACTGAGCCTGACAGTTCCCTGTTAGTGAGAGCACTGTCCAGCGGAGGCCAGAGTCACTCTTTCTCTTCCTTAGTGGATCTTCAGCATGGCCTCCCTGCACGCCATAATCCATTATGTCCTTCCAGGCGGCCACCTTACCAAGCTTCGATTCAACACATATTTCTCATAGACACCTACATTCTGTCCGGCTCTGTGCTAAGTGCCGTCTCTTAGTTGCACACAAAGAAAGGCAGAGGTGATAGAGAATACTGAGAGCTGCACTGAGGAAACAGCTCAAAGGCAGCTGTTAATGTCAGGAGAATGGCCGGCTGCAGGCGACTGAGAGACGCAAGGGGCTGAGATGGGAAAGGGGCGTGGCTCGGAGCCAATCCTGCCCTTCTTCCCTTAGGAAGCAAAGGGGCGAGGCACCAAAAACCAAGACTTGGAGCAGGTATTAGAAGTACTCTGATACATGTTATATTGGTGAAGAAATGTATTTAAATCATGTTTTATATTTTTCTTTAAGGCAGCACATTCAAAAGACTCCACAGCACCTTTCAGAAAATCTCAACTATAGCTTAGTGAAAAGCACATTTTTAATCAGGACCTAGTATATACATTCGCGCGCGCGCGCG
The DNA here is from genome assembly GCA_004027185.1 of Glis glis. NCBI lineage: Eukaryota > Metazoa > Chordata > Mammalia > Rodentia > Gliridae > Glis > Glis glis. Next base: position 23,470 of record PVJS01020757.1, on the reverse strand, counting down.
TGTGTGTGTATAAGAGTTTCAGCACTTGGATGATTCACTGCTTTCCTTACATGCTGATGTCTGTCCGTCTGTCTGTCTATTTATCTATCTGTTTATTTTTGCAGTACTGGGGATTGAAGCCAGGGGCAATCTACCTCTGAGCGACACCCCCAGCCTTAGTTTATTTTGAAACAGGGTCTCACTAAGTTGCGGAGGGCCTTGCCAAGTTACTGAGATTGGCCTTGAACCTGTGATCCTCCTGTCTCAGCCTCCCAAGTACTGGAATACAGGCATGCGCCACCAAGCCCAGCTCTGTTATTTATTTTTAAATCTCATATTAGCCCACTATACTAATTTCATAAGCTACCGATGGATTGTGGCTTGAAGTTTGAGAACTTCTATTTCACATCTCTCCCCAGGTGTGTCGGAATTGGTATAAATTCTTGAAATTTCAGGCCGATTATAAATATATTTTAATCATGTGTCCCATATCAGGTGCTAAGAATAAGACAAAAGATGTCTGGCCCTGGAAATTTGGTTCTGTGCTCTGTATGCAGTAGACATATAATGGCTGCCAACTCTTTTTATTGTTGTGTCATTATCAGAGACATGGTTTCATCGTGACCAGCACCAAGGTCTTCTCTGACACTTCCTGGTTTCTGAGGGTGGCATCTCTGGATAGCAGGCAAGAGGCAGTAATAATTGCTGAGCTATTCAGGTTGCTTTCAAAATCAAGTTTTGTCTCTTGTTAGTAACACAGCCATAAAATTCATTACTGGAATTATTTTCTGCCCTCAGACTGAGGCTCAGCATTTCGTTTCTTTACTGAACCTTTGTCTTCTAGTGTATTTGTTTTGTCTTCATAACATAGATGGAAAAATAAAGACACAGGATACTCGAGTCAGGGATAAGGCAGAATAAGAACTTAATTCTACCAATTACTGACTCAGGACACATGATACTGAGACCGAGGGCTTCAACCCTTGCTGTAATTGCAAGTCGGAAAGTTTATCTTTGGTGCTTAAAAAAGTTACAGGCAGTCTACAGATTTAGACAATATGTGATCTCTTTTCCACTGGCTGTCATTTAATTTTGGAAATGCATTCACACTTAAAAAATTTTGATTCAAAATAAAAACCATAATTTAACATTAGTGCAGTTGCTTCAAAGCATATTTATTTATTTGGTCCTGAGGATTGAACCCAGGGGCATTCTACCTCTGAGCCACACCCCCAGCCCTAGTTTATATTTTATTTTGAAACAGGGTCTCACTAAGTTGCAAAGGGCCTTGCTAAGTTGCTGAGGCTGGCTGTGAACCTGCGATCCTCCTGTCTCGGCCTCCCAAGTACTGGGATTACAGGCGTGTACCACCACGCCCGGCACACTCCGTAGCATATTTCATCTGTTATGGTGTGCTGTCTGTGTGCCTTCATTTCTTCTGCACAAGCTCTGTGAGAAAAAAAGAAAAAGTGGCCAAATGAGCGATTGATCGTTATGGATTTTGCGTAATGATGGCGGTGATACGATGTTCAGTCATGGGGCCCTTGCTGTGCGCAGAGCCTTGCTTTAAGCGCTTGACATGACACTCAGTCTTCATCTCCAGCTGCGGAGGAAGGCGGTGTTGTGATTAGTCCCATTCTACAGACCAGGACACACACGGAAAGCCGGAGTGTGCAGCGAGGACTTGGAGGAGTCAGAATCAGCCCCGGGCCATCTGGCTCCAGAGCTGCACCATTAGGCACGGTGCCGAGGCACCTGGGCATTAGAAACTTGCAGTCAGCTCTCCCTGGCTGGCCCCAGCCAGGCTCCAGCTACTCAGCAGGACCAGCTACGAAGGGACCCCAACTGAAGAACCTCTCACGTAGAACTAAAGCAAGGGAAACCAGGGGACATGAGCTGAGTTTCCACTCCCTTGCGACATCAGTCCCAAGTGCGCCTTCCGCACTGACCTCCAGTTCCTCTTTCATCATTATCATTCCCACTGTGCTCCTGGCGCCCCCTACAGGGCAGGAGGAGGCTTGGAAAGACCCAACGAACAACATGGCGTGCGAAGAGGAAGCACTTTAATAGCGCGTGCAAGGGAATAGGATTGGGTTTTTGTTCTGCTTTTCTAGTTAGTCAACAAACTCCTGGTTCTGCTCCCGTGGCTTATTTGATAGTAGCAGGAAAAACCATTGGATCTTGTTTCTTGTTGTTGTTGTTGTTGTTCCTGATGAGAGGTATCAGCTGTGCAAACCACAGCCCTCCTTAATTAGAGGAACAAAAGTCCAACAGTGAAGTGAGTGGGTTTGCATTGCAACTTCTGCTAACGGGCTTCTCCTGTGAGCTGACCCCCTCTGTCGTAGCATGCGCTCAGGAGAAATGAACTCCGTTTTTTTCCCACAGGCAGTGCCGACACTGTGCCTCCATCTACCCGCCTTGGCACGGCCCTCTGCCGTGTGTTGGTAGGACTGTCATTGTGCCTGGTGGATGTGAGCCCTGCGGTCTCTGGACAGGCAGAGTCAGGTTGTGACTTGCCTTTCATTGCCTGAGCCCAGTGACCAGGGGCTCCCTTTCTTACTACCATGTAGTAAGGGTCAGGGAGGTGGTCCATCCACTGGCTTTCCTGCCCTGACACGCAGCCAGGCCCATGGACGTGTAGGTTTCCCACCCACAGACTTTAAGATGGGTCTGAAGATGCTTTAGACAGTTCATTGTGCAAAAATGGAAGAATTAACACCAATCTTTCCCTGTGCCTTGGCGTTCGCGACCAAGGAAACCCCCCAAAGTCCAGTTTTCTAAGGGTTGGTGGCAAGCCGGGTTATGGCTTTCTTTGAGAACTTTGGTATTTGGTACCCTAAGAGTATATGAAAAATGGGGTAATTTAAGAACAATTTGTGTACTTAGTGCTCCAAATCCACGCTTGCAGGCTGGAAGCCAGAGGCATGCTTGGGCCTCTCTCTCTTTTTCTGACCAGGATCCGAGTCCTCTGTGCGTGTGCACACTATGCAGGCTCAGTGGACCCAGATGGTGTTCAAGGCAAAGTGCGCAGTCTTCCTGCTTAGGAACCAGAGAGGGTACAAAGCAAGGCCGAATCAACTCAGCATCCATCCTTTCTCTCCAGGAATTCACTGAACACTTGCAGACACAGTTTGACTAATGAGCAAATATTTTCGAAAGTAGACTCTGTGGGTGTTGGCATGATATAGCTTTGTTCTCCAAAAGCTTATATTCTAGCAGAGGGAGGCCATTCATGAGCAAATAAATAGATAAACAAGATTATGGGTTACCCTTCAAAGGAGCCACCCTGGGAGTCTTGTTCTTTGTCGTATTTTATAGTGCATTGGATCCTGGATTTGGGGTTTTGTCGAGCCCCCTAGGTGAAGCTAGTGTGTGGACAAGGTTGGGAATCCCAGAGAGTGGTGGGGTTTGGGGGATGGAGATGGGGTGTCTCTATCAGCCGTTCTTCCCAGATGCAGAGGTTTGGTGCTGAGCAGAAGTCGGAATTTTGGGACAGAGTGAGCAGGTGTCCTTGGGGTTGCAAGATGTAGCGAACAAAAACCCAGGGTGCACGGTTCCAATTGAATTTTGGACAAGCAATAAATAATATTGAATAAATATCTTCAATGCAATATAAAAATTACTATTTGTAAGAAATTCAAATTTAACTGTGTCCTATATTTTATCTGGCAGTGAGAATCTGAAGGGGATGGGTGGTGACTGAAGCTGAAGCCTTGGGGTAGATGGATAGATGATTGGATGGATGGATGGATGGATGGATGGATGGATGGATGGATGGCAGGGAGAAAGAACCGTAGCTCTTTCCCGGGGCCCCCGCCTGTCCTGTGCACAGCTTGGCCCCAGTAGAGCGCACCAGCACCAGGCTTCCCTCTCCAAGCCGGAGGTGCGGTGGGATGCGCCGGTTGCCCTGGCAACTTCCTCCCGCCGCCTGCTTTCTGCAGTGGGACCTTCCCGCTTCCTGGTTTCTCTGCTCGCTCTCAGTTCCCTCCCACCCAGGCCAGCGCAGCCCCGCGCATCCCCGGGAGGCCCTAGAAGTGCGGGAGGCCAGCGCAGGAACACACGGACGGCAGTTTTATGAGAAAATGCAGATAAAGAGCCGGGCGGCGGGGCCATATGTTCCCGTAATCTCCAAAGCCGGCCCTTCAATTAGAGCCTCCCCCAGCTCCGCGGCCCGCGCCTGGGTAAACAACCGCCCTGAAAGAGGAGCTCGGTTTCCAATTAAAAGTGTCCTAGCACTTCTCTGCCCTAATTCCCGCCGAGCAGCCGCGGGCGGAGGCCGGGTCGCAGCGGGGTCGTCGCCAGTGCCCGCGGTCCGCGGGGCTGCCGTGCCCAGGGGACCCCGGCGCGGGATTAGGCGGCTGCCCGCGCCGCGCAGTTAATTAAACCGCAACGCAAATCCCCCGGCCCGGGCCAGAGAGGAGAGGAGCAGGTGCGGGGCTTCGTGTGCTTGCGCATAGCGTGTGTGTGCACATGGGTGGGTGCGCCCCAGGGTGTGTGCATGCACGGGTGTCCCTGTGTAGCGTGTGTGTGCACACCGGTGGATGCGCCCCAGGGTGTGGGTGCACGCGCTCATGTGCTTGCACAATGAAAGGGAGTCAGTCGGGTTGTCCCCTGTTTGGAGAATGAGATGGGCCATCCTCTCACACCTCCAACAGAAAGTCGAGTGCACACAGAAGAGACAGCCACGCAGCACGCATGTGCGTCCCAGGAACACTGCCCTTCTGGTGGCTCCTGGTCCTTAAGTCCTGTCTGGTTTTAGTTCCCAGGTCTCTTGCATACTGGGCCACTGATATCAGTTTCTGTATAGTGCCCTCCCCCCTTCTGTATAGTGCCCCAACCTGGAAAATCCTAAGGGCATATCTAAATAGGGCCAGATGTGCAGTTCTTAAAACATCAGGGAAGCAACTTAGCACCTCCAGCAGCCTTGAGGAGCTCTGCAGAGAGCGGAATCCCCATCCCTCGCAGGCCCCTCCAACCTCTGCGCCGTGGCAGACTCCACGTCTGTGGACCGGTTCCCTTCAGCGGAACCCGTGGAGGGTTGCTTGGTTTCAGATGGGAGAGTGGTTGGTAGATTAACTTTCTGGCCTACTCTCCATACCCTGAAAGAATCAAAGAATAGAAGCCATTATCTGAAAGATTCCAGAAACATCAATAAGTAGAAAATCCCCCCCATCATTCAAATGCAAATGGTGCGCCTCCTTTCATGAGCCATCTACCCAAGTAATTACTTTAGTTTTTACTTTGGCCTTGGCTGTGAGGACTTCAGAGGATTCGTCTGCGTCCAGGACTGTTTGTTTTTTCCTTGCTCTCTGATTGATGCTAGCTAAATTAAATTGAGGCCGGTTCAGCAAACATTTTGAGGGCCTGTCAGACACTGGGTGAGCCGCTAGTGATTACAGAGGAAGGGACAACACCTCTGTGTCCCCGGCACTCAGGTTCTCAGTGAATAAGAAACAGCCGCAGCAGAGTAATTACAATAAGATGTACCCCGATGTCACTCTAGAGATACAGCACGCTGATGGGAAAAATCATTCTCCTTGGTGTGTGTGTGCGCGCGTGCACACGTGTGTGTGCGTGCACGCGTGAGTGTTGGGAGTAGATGACTCAAGGAGCCACCTTTGGAAAATGTTTTACAGAGGGTATGACATGGTAGCAAGGGCTTGGCAGGACAGGTAATTTGCAGGTGAATTTGTTGTTAGACACGGTGGCGTGTTGCTTAGCCTATCTTGGTACAGAAGTGGGGTTGTGTCCATGCATGGCAGGAAGGACTGACTTGTAGGGTTCTTTGGGGGGCTGAGATCCTGGTGTTGGGAGCAGGGAGATAGATGGTAAAGGGTGAAGGGTTTTCTTGTATCTTACTTGAATACAGTCTGATGGAGTGAGAAAAAGGACCAGAAGTCCTGAAACAGGGTTACCATGTTACTTGTGTGTTCTTTCCAAAGAGAAGCTGGGGGTGGAGTGGATTCCACGCCATTGCGGGCAGGGGAGGCGGGAGGAGGCTGGGGTGGTACTCCAGTGAGAGATGAAGGTTGAACCAAGGCAGGTGCTAGAGGCTGCAGAGAACTCGCTCATGTGTGCATGCGTCCAGTGCTTAGTGAGTCCCTGCTACGTGCCAGGCATCATCTAAGTGCTGGGGATTCAGAGGTGACCACAACAGGCCACCTGCCGCCCAGGAGTTTAGAATTGAAATGACCATTCCATGTAGGAAGAGAGGTTGAGGTCGAGGATGACTTTGAGGTTTCTGAATCATGTGAATAGTGATGTCACAAGAAGAGAAAGAAAACTCAAGAAAGAAAGAGGGAACTGGGTGACAAATCCAGGTGGGGCACGCTGTGTTTGAAGGTTTCTGTGGCCTGGGCAGGTGTGGACATCTGGCGGGCAGTTGAGCACTGGGATCTTGGGCTCAAGCGGAAGGTCAGACAGGATTGGGGAATCCCAGAAAAGCTTAGGGTTTGAAACCAGGTAATTTTCCACCAGTGTCTCCATTGATGTTCTTGTCTGAGCTATGTGGCTTTAAGAGAAACACACACACATACGCACACACACACACACACTAGCAAAACAACAAACATCAATAGAGCAATGGCTCTCAAAGTGTGTCATGTCCTGGGATTAGAGGTCAGCATCTCCTGCTTGTTAGAGACCAAATCCTATGTCTCATGGTGGACTACTGGGTGTTAGACAGTCTGGGGCCAGGAATCCGTGATCCTGTTGCCTCATCGTTTGAGAAGTACTTGACTGGAATGGTTCAGAGAACCCGTCAGATACCAGTCGTGCAAAATGTAGCCCACATGTGAGCCGTGAGCACCTGCAGGCTCAGTGAGCACTGTCTACAAAGACTCAGTGACTACTGTCGTCTACGAAGACTCCCCCGTCTAGATCCCATCCCTGGCCAGCTGCGGGTGGCTCTGATTCTACCAGGGAACATATGTAGCCAAACATGACTCAAGCCCCGAAGGGTTAGGACAGTGGTTCCCAACTCTGTTTTTCTTGTTCTACAATAATCCCATGAAATAAGCCTTCCCGCTGTCCCACGCTCCTCAGACTCGAAGTCCGGCTTCTACTGGTCCATGTTTTTGCTGTATCCAACCAGGCAGTGAGTGGATGGATGTCAGAGAACTTGGGCATCGGATAAGGTCTGCACAAAGCAGTCGATGAGTCCCTGCTACGTGCCAGGCATCATCTAAGTGCTAGGGATTCAGTGGTGACAACAGGCTACCTGTCGCCCAGGAGTTTAAAATTGAAATGACCATTCCATGTAGGAAGAGAGGTTGAGGTCGAGGATGACTTTGAGGTTTCTGAATCATATGAATAGTGATGTCACAAGAAGAGAAAGAAAGATCGTTCTGAAATCCCTTTTACCTCTGAGTTTGTGGTGTAAATGGTACACACACACACACACACACACACACACACACACACACCTGCTCCACAAGTCCCTCCCTATTACTGTCACTTCTAGGATCATTCAGGCGACACTAGTCCCTCCCTGTGACCAGCTCCCTGGCCACCCAGGTAAGATAAGGCATGTAATAGATCCTTCCTCTGTAGTCCAGATGGACTTCCACACACTCAAACCCATCGGTGAGTAGGAACGTATTGTCTGTGAATAAATTGGCAGTGATTTGATGTGTCTGTGTTTCAGTGATTTAGAGAAGAGAGAAATTGGTGAGGACGGGAGCGGGCAGCGATTCAGTTAACATGTTGTCCTGGAGCAGCGGCTTTGGGGCTGCGGCTGCCTGGTCCACTTTCCAGGTCTGGCACCTGATGGCTGGTGACCTTGGCAGGCGCTGGGGCTCCCCCTCCCTCTCGTGTGCTGTGGACCGTCTGCTGTGAGGTGTCTGCGAGATGAGGCGTGCGAGGTGTTTATTGCAAGTGCCCAATAAAGGGACGTCAGTCTTAGATGTCTGCATTAGGCGCGCTGTCGGTCCTTTCAACATCCTGTTCACATGCCGGTAAAGGAGCATGAGGGGTCCAAGGGGCAGCAGCGCTCCAAGGATGTCCCGATGCGCCCTTTGTGGATGGCCAGGAAGCCACATGTTAGGATGCTGGGCGGTGACAGAAGAGCTGCAGCTGGAGTTACCTGATCCACGGCTAGGGCATGACCAGAGGGACTTTAGGTTCTTGAAGGAGTGACAAAGGACACCAGTCACCATCACTGTTGCACGGAACATGCCAAGGGAATGTGACTCCGTTCTAGTACTCCCCTCAGAATCGGGTTGGATCTGTGTATATGCGTCATCCGTTTATTTTTGAATCGTGTTTTATTTTCCTTTTTTTGTTTTTGCAGTACAGGGGATTGAACCCAGGGGCATTCTACCTCTGAACTACACCCCCAGCCCCCTTTTTTAAAATCTTTTGTATTTGAAACAGGGTCTCACTAGGTTGTTGAGAGTCTCACTAAGTTGTTGAGGCTTCTCTCGAACCTGTGATCCTTCTGTCTCCAGCTTCCAAGTACTGGGATTATAGGTGTGCACCACCATGCCTGGCATGTTTTATTTTCTTGTTAAATGATGAACTACAGCTTGGAAGCTCCCGTCTTGGCAGAAGTGTGTGCCTCCGTGAAAGCAAACCAGACAAAGATACCCGGAGATGCTGTCTCTGAGACACATGCGGCAGCGTGTCCCCTCTGCGAGGTTTCTGGCTGTCCAGGAGGCTGTGAATTTACTGCAGGCCACGGGTGAGGGAGAGCCACTGAGACCTGGTTCACCCTCGAAGAGGCTGGTAGGACCATGCACTGGCAGTGTCTGATGGTTTTCTAAGGGTTGATGAACAGAATGGGAAATGCCTCCTCTTTTCGGTGAACCCCAGGTCTCCTGCATCGAGGATGCAGGAATTCCCCACGGGCAGGGCTGCAGATCTCCCCTCAGGTGGCAAGGCTCCCCTGGGACCTCTGCTGCCCCAGCTTAGGCATGTGTCCCCAGCCCTGCCCACTCCACGGACCTCAGAGGCCAATCTTGCAGAGCCCACTCCCCTATCCCCACTTCCTCTTCCTGACCGTGGATGTACCCACGGGTCCTGGGGCAGCAGGAGGGTTTTCCTCTGTCCAAGAGCGGCTGTGAGGATGCTTGGTCGGATACTTGACACACACTGGCTTCGGCTGCCCTGCTGCCCCATGCATTCTGTAGTCTGCGTGGGTGAACCGCCAGGGACAACAGATTTGCAATCATTAAGGTTCCAGAGAGCTGCGAGAAACTTGTACTGGAGTCTCAAAGGCTACAGTTCTCAAATTATAAGCTTTAGAATTTAGAAATTCCCAAACCGGAAAAAGCACCTATACATCAGGGTTTTTTTTTTTAAATATCAACACTTTTGGGGGATTGCGTTTTAACATATGCACAATTGGGATAAGACACAGTTGGTGTGATGATAATATATATTGTACCAAAGTTTAATTGGCCACATTTTTTTCTTTCTTGAGAGTCCATAAAAGAAAGACATGTCTTAAAATTCAAGGCAGTTCATATTTGATGAAATAATGCTCATTTCCGGGTCAGGTTGCAGAGCCCACTTCAACTGTGACCACCTAGAGGAGATGGAGGGTGGGGCAAGGCGTCTTTCCAACCCTTTGGTCTTCACGAGACACGCAAGCACAGATATGGAGGACAAATTAAGGAGAGATCACAAGCCAAAAGGACGAGCGGGTACTGTCTCGGGTGAGCCTCCTGCGAAGTTCTTTCTGTTCTCCACTTTTGTCTTCGGCCTCTTGGGTCTGGCCCCAGTGCTGACTACTCATAGAACTGTGGTACTAATTCCCAAGAACTTTGAACCTAAAGCCTAAGTCCCGGGCAGACGCTTGTCATGTCCGATTGATTACCTAGTTGCATCTCTGTGTCCTCCCGACAAAACTGGCTCCCAGAAGATAATTTTGAGCTCACTTAACTTTCAGCCTAGCTAGTGAAATGGAGGGTCCGGAGACAACCACCCAGCAAAGGAAGGGGCAGTCGCCATGCCCGTGAAGTCCCTTGCCACCCTCAAGAGTCAGCCTGGGAAGGAGAAGCACCTGTCAGCGTTCAGAACAGAGAGAGTTTCACACCTGAGCTGGTTACCTGGCCGGCGAGATTATTGAGATGCGAGCAGATCGGGATGGTGAGACAACCTACAAATTAGCACTGAAGGGAGCTGCCACCACCCTGAGGCTGGGGGACAGCGTGAGGGGTGATGTCACTGCTGAGAACATCTGGTGCATGCGGAAGGGAAGGGCTGTGGGCTTGGCAGATGAGAGCTGACACCTGGGGGAGGACGCCACAGCTGCCCGCGGGCCGCCATGGCAGAGGGAGGTCGAGGAGACGCCCTGGACTCTCCCTTTCCTCTGGCTTCCTGCGGACCTCCCATGGGCTGGAGCCAGACACAGCAGCACTTGCAAGGGTGTCAGGTGGTACTGCTACTGAGCAGAGGAGGGGAGAGCAAGGGACAGATGTGGGCTCCAGAGAGGGGCACTTAGCTTACGAGCCCATTGAACAGACACAGAAGAAAGTAGACGCATCTAAGGCGGTGGAAAGAAAAGGCAAAAGGCAGCCTTTGTTCAGCAAGCCGGGCCTTCTTTCGCATCTGGGCTGCCTAGCGTGGATTAGAGGGCAGCGGAGCCTAGGCAGGAGCCCTCGTGGGAAGGAACGGGCTGCGATTCTGTTCCCGTCTCTTCCAGCACCCACAATGGTTTCTCCAGACCCCCTGCGCCAGCCTGGGTGCCCTGCCAGGACTGGCACCCGCCTTCTGCCTCATCTCCTGCCTCTCTTCTCTTTGTGGCCTGTGCCTGGCTGTGACGGCTGAGCTGGGACATTGCCCCTGCCTGGGACATTTGCCCCGAGCTCCCGCCAGGCCTGCTTCTTCTGGTCACCTTCCGATGTCAGTAGGGTCTCAACCCTGGGAGTGTTGACACTCTGTCTCCAGCAGCACCCACCACCTCTAATTTCTCCATCTCAGTTGCTCTGATTTCAACCTCTGCTTATCGCTATTTGAATTTGACTTAGATTGTAAGAGGATTTAGTGCATTCGTTATTTATTAGAAATCTCTTCCTCAAAGAAAGGTCAGTCCACCCAAATCTGCGGTCTCGTCTGTTTTGTTCACTACTGAACTGTATTTTCAGAGCCTACAGCGACAGTGGCTCCAGGACTGTGTGGGGTCACTCACGTTTGCTGCCGGTGAGAAGAGTCCCTTAAAGAGTGTGGCGGTTGTCTGCTTGGGTGACTGCCACCCTGCTGCGGCTAAAGTTTTTTTCTACCTTTTTCTTCCTTCCTCTTTTAAAATTAATAAGAAAAACCTTTCAGTTGTTTCTTATATTAATAAGACCCTCTTGGATGGTATATATATATGATATCACTTTGTGATTCCGTACTTGCAACCAAGAATACAAATGGTTTGAATCTCTTTAATGCTTACTGCATGCCCAGTACAGGGAACTGAGATTTGGAGAAATGAAGTAATTTGTTCCCCAAAGAACCAGCATCGATCCTGGGTCTTGGGTCCCAAAGCCCCACCCTGTTGGTCCTGTGGCCTTCTGGATCGGCACTGCTTACCATCTTTTGCTGCCCATGTTCCTGACACTCTTGTGCCAGAATATTCTTGCTTCCTCCTCCTTTATTCTGAATTCACTTTCCTTACACCTGTCCTGTGCTTTCTGCAGGTCTTCCTGTGGAAGCCTACTCTGGTCCCCGATGGCGCGTGTGATACTTCTCCTTTGTATCCCCAGAATCTTGTACTTTATGAAAACACTTCTCATCCTGTTTTGCAAAGGCCCATTAACCTGTCGTCTCCTCCGTTGTACGTTGTTTGAGGCAGGGACTCTCTTGTTTATGGATATATACTAAGCTCCTTGCAAAATAAATATTTTCGGATGCATACATGAATGATGGGAGTAAGAGGAAGTTTCTGTATATTGAAAAGTATTCATTCTTGAAGATAAACTTTGTATAAAAGGAAGAGCTCTTTCCATGAGGAAACAAAGTTGAGCTAGGCAGAAGTTTAGCCGGCAGCATCTTCTCGGGTGCTCATCCGCTGTGCAGAGCAGGGTGGACGGGTGGAGAGAAGCGACGTTCACTTAGACCCTGATGGCGGGTCAGGACGCAGCTACTGTCACAGCCCATCAGCCACCTCGTTTCCCTGAAGCTCAGCTGCGCCCACAGTGTCGCGTTACTTCTCCTCTGCCAGCTCTGGCTCCAGCTCCCACTGGCCACAGCAGAGATGGAACAACGGGCCTTGAGGGTGGACGTTCATAGCAACCTCGGGTCACCTGGCCACTGGACTCGGGAGCTTCTATCCAGACTGGGCGGCAGCCCTCACGGTCCAAATGAGCTTGTTCCAGACTCCACGGTCTCCGTCTTAGGAGAGGCTCAGTCACACAGAACAGCGATGGCTTCCATACAATGGTGTGGGGATGGAGGACCTTCTGCTGCTTGGATCATCAGCATTTCTGGTGTGCGACACACCCATGCCTTAGTACACTCAGCATTTATACCGCGCTTATCAGTTTGTATTACACGTGGTCATGTTCTTATCAGATGGGAAGGAGAAAGATGGAAAAGTTCAGAGAGAAGGTGTGTGTGTGTGTGTGTGCGCGTGCATGCGCACGTGTGTGAGTGCATGTGTGTGTGTAGGGGAGGGAAGAGCAGGCGTTTCTGGTAGGTGTCAGCCTGAGACCTGATTAAATATAAAAATGCCTTCAGCAGATGCAAGTCCCCGGGACCCCACCACTCCAGGATGTGCCATGCTGTCCCCTGCATAAGGTCTCCCTTCATGAGTGCTGGCCGCCCAGGAGGGAGAGAGGCCCATGGCTGGCTGGCTGCCAGCACTCAGGAGTGGAGACAGGCTCCCCTTGGGCCTGGACGCTGAGAGGGAATGTCCTGACTCTGACCTGCCCAGCCCCCACCCCTGCCTGGCACAGAACCCCCATCGCTGTGCACGCCTGAACAAAGGTGTCTTTCTTGGAACACTTACCTGTGGCCTCACCCGGGTGCAGCTTGGCCTTTGTGTGCTCTGCTCTTGAAGCGCCTCGTGTGCCCCGACTGGAGGTCTTCCCGGACTCCCTCTGGGGACTGCCCTACAGTGTGGAGAGACAGAGAAAAGTGGGTAATGGGATGTAGATGAGATCTGTCCCTGTAGGACTGAAAAGAGTGGCGTTTGCAGCAGGAGTGTAGGTGGACGTCCTGCCCGAGGGAGCCTCCCCTGGCGGCCCCTTCTTTCCTCACTCTTTAATATCGGGAGCGGCACAGTGCCACAGCATCCACCTTCTGCAGGCTCTAGATATCCTTGGGGCTTCACGGTCACCAGGTGAGGCTGGGCAGGCGGAGGGGGGTGGGCAGAAGGGATTGTGTCCCAGCTGTGTGCTGTGGGCAGGAAATCACCTCCCCCTTCCCGGGCCTCAGTTTATCATCTGTAAAATAAGGATCCCAGTGTTTTCCGTCTTGTCAAGTTGTCGTAGAAAGAGGGAGGCACACAGTCATAAGATGATGTGTGTCAACCATTAGGCAAGCAGGGGACTCCTAACATGACCTGGAGAGGAGGACAGGGAGTCTCAGGACGTGGGGCGTTTGAAACAAGGCTTCATGGCTTGGTAGCAAAACTGGGAGTAGTACCCGATCCTGATTTTGTGGTCAGAGTGACTTCCCACCACTCCACAGGCTCTTCTGACATAAAAAACTGAACGTTCAGTATCTGTGGGAGACAGAGCGTTCGGGTACCCCACGCTTGGGCCGGGACACTCACAGGCGACTGGACACGCTGGTCACAAGCTGCCTTCCTCCTCCCCACAGGACGCCTTGCATGGAACCCGCCTGGCTCCCGGGCGCTGGTGTGTCAGGTCCCAAGAGGTTCCTGGGCCTCTCGGAGGCTGTGCTTGCTCCTTAGTTAGAAGCAGAGTGGCCATGGGGCCTCCCCTGTGGTGTTGCTGTGGAGATGACGTGGGACGTGTTCTCTGGACATGGCCTGGCCCAGCACCAGTACTTGGGACATGAGCACTGGCTTATTTTTTCCAAGGTCCTTGTCTAGTACTGGGACCTAATTCCTCAGCCCAGTTATACAGTGCCATGCGGCCCAACCGTGTCACCTATAGGTGAGCAGGGCCTCCTCTTTGCTGGTGACAATGCTCTGGGAGACCAGGGCTCCAGCAAGTCCCAGGTGGCCTCTCACCTGCACGGCATCCCTGCCCCTGCCCAGGTCTGCACCCTGTCCTCTCCCCTCCGTCCCAGGCATGCCAGCCCACCTTTGGAACACCTTCCTCCCCCGGCCTGGAAGACCCACTCCTGCTTCCTGTCAGCCTTCCTTCCTCTGGCGGATCGACACTGCTCTTCTCTAAATGCTCACACTTTTATTTTCCACTTTTGCCATGCCTCAACAACTCGACCCTATCCTTCGTTTCCAGCACAGGTGACACCCGCCCTGTGTGGCTTCACAGCCCCTCCTCGCCCTCCTTTGAGCAGTTATCAGTCTGCTGTGCTCCGTCTTTCTCCTCTGCGGAGGAGCAGGGGCGCGACCCTTCTTCCTCTGCATCTATGCTGTCCTGCAGAGGGAGGAGGAGCTGCAGCCGAGCTCACCTAGTGTGTGAGTAAATGAGCAAGTTCCCGTCACATCTTTTGCTGGAACCTGCTCTGGTCTGAGCCGAGGCCAACTTGAAGACCTCCGCGTGAGGCAGTTTCAAAATGGCTGCCGCTTGGGGTTTGCTTTTCTGAAGAACCCCACTCTGGTCTCCTGGGTTTTAAATGCGGCTCTGAGTCCCTCCCGTCCAGAGGTGACCACCATGAGTTTTAGGAAGACTAGAATTCCAATCCCATATCGCGGGGCAGTGACGGAAACAGCTCCCTGCGTATCCTGTCTTCACAAATTGCTCCCTCATTTCTTTCCTTCCACGCACAACAAACCCCAGCCCCTTCCTATCCTCCCTCTCCCTCTGCCTGAGAGACATTTACGAGGCTCACCACCGGGAAGCACGGGAGGCCTGTTCCGCCTCTCCCTTCCCTCGCAGGAGGGTCTCTGGTCCCCTCCCTCTCCTGCCTCCTGGGCCAAGCTCAGCTAGCTCTCGCCCTGTTTATAGGCTGCTGGGACTCTTCCAACACCCTGATATGAATGTACGAGGCCCCACAGGTAGTGCAGCTCGTCTCCCGCTCTCCCGGCCATAAACCATGGCCCTGCTTTCATCTGCCCCTGCTTATGTCATAAACGAGTGGGAGCAACCGCCGGGGGAGCAGCAGGCCTCAACTGTGCCAGGTTTTTTTTTTTTTTTGCAAGCGAGGGGGAAGAGAGGCCCTGAGAAACATGTTCGAACTTCGTGCCAAGCCAATTCATTTCCCTCTGGTAGGCTGCGCGCGGAGACCTCGTCCTGGGCTTCCCCGCTCGCCCGGAGTCGGACTGATGCTGCCCTTGTGTCTAAATGGCCTCCAGGGATGCTGACATTTGCTGTCGAGAGCCTGAGTGCTGTTCCTTTCATCTCCACCCAGGGGTGTCAGCCTAAATTATGAGGGATCGCTGCAGCCGCATCTGGGCGTGGGAGTCCCGGCGGCCCCTTCCCCTCCTCTGCCGTTTGAAGGCTCCTCTCCATCATGGCTCTCCCGCCGGCTCTGCGCAGAGTCTCCTGTCTCCCTGAGAATTTTACTTTCTCTTGGACAAATCGATAAGGGCATAGGTCACGCGCTGCATATCTCCATGGAGAAGCAGGGACCTGAATCCGGCAGGTGTTCCGGGCTGAGAGGGAAGGCAGGAGCTTCAGTGACCATCCCAGGAGAGGATTGGAAATTCCACCAGAGAAAGGATGCATTATGCTCCTACTGTTTACACATAGTAGCTGGAGCTGGTGATTCTTAGTGGCGGTGTTTTTATTTGGGAGGTGCCCAAATGGCCACCCATCCCTCCTCTTCAGAATCTTTCTACCCAGACTGGCCAGGAGGCCTGGAAGTCCACACTGGTGTCGGTTAAGTGCATGTATGTTATCAACTGGGAGAGACCACATCTAAGCACGCTGTGGACCAACTCTAAAGCATATACAACACACAGGGCCTCCTGCCCCCAGAGTCAGAGCCCCAAACAAAGGGACACAGGGGGTGTGGGTGCTGATGCAGAGCAGGAGGGTCGGGGAGGTATAGGGCCAGGGTCAGCAAACCCAGCATGCAGGCCACATGTGGCCGGGTGCTGCTCTTGAAACACAGCTCTGTTAGAACTGTGTGTGGCCTGTGTCTGCCCTTCCGCCATGGTGGCAGAACTGAGTGTGGGACAGCGGCCGTGAGACCTGCAGAGACAGATTTACCATCTAGAATTGCACAGAGAAAGTGTGTTCTAGAGCATGGAGCGATTCTTGGAAGGCCAAGTGGGGAACTGAAGAGACAGAAGAGGGAGGGTGAAACTGGACAACAGGAGGAATTGGAGGGAGAAAAACACGCCACAGGAGCCATGGCGACTCCAGAGACGAAGTGCTGTTACTTCTCCTCCTCTCCCTCCTCCTTTCCCTCCTCTTATCCCTCCTCCTCTTCTCCCTTCTGTTCCTCCTTTCCCTCCTCTTCTTCCTCCTTCTCTTTTCCCTTCCCCTCCTCTCTCCCTCCTCCTTTCCCTCCTCTTCCTCTTCCTTTCTCCTCTTCTCCCTTCCCCTCCTCTATCCCTCTTCTTCTTTCTCCTCCCCTCTCCCTCCTCCCCTCCTTCCTTCTCCTGCTCCTGCACCCATAGACCCTGTCCTGTCTTCTCACAGGGTGTGGGGAGAAGGAAGCAGTGTGGTCCACATCCTCCAAAACATGGCATCAAGGGCTAGCCCAGGAGCCGGCTCTCTGGCCCCTCTACTCGCTGGTCCATGATGGGACAGCAGCTCTTTGGAAACCTGCCTGCGCTCTGAGCATGGCTGCACACAGTGGCCGCAGTAGGAGGACCCCCAAGGACCTCAGCCATCCCGCCTCTAAACAAACTTGAGAGGTCACACCGTCCTCCTGCAGGCAGCCCCAGCCCCTCTCCCTCTCTGTCTCCCTGTCACAGATGCTCACAAATGTGCATTCCACAGAACCAGCTCTCTCTGATGCAAGGGTCAGGCCTGCAAAGAGAGAGAAATGGATGTGGGCAGTGTAAAACCTCCCCTCAGACCTCCCACTGATGTGAGACCATTATTAACCGACAGCATGTGTCTAGGGCCAGGAACATTGCTTGTATGTTGAAATAATAGTAATGACGATTATGTACTAAGTACCTGTCACATTCTAGACAGTCCTAAACCCTTATACAGACCATCAACACTGAATCCAACAACACTGCTCCTTTTTCCTGATGAGGAAACTGAGTCTTGAGAACGCATTCAGAATCACACACGACAACCCGTGGTCAGAATCGAAGCCAGAGCCCAGCTGGCTCCAAAGCCCACGCCTGTAGAGACCACACCTCATAGCTTCCCTGGACGGAGTCAGTATATAGGACCACTGTCGTTATTTTCAATTTTAAACTTTCATGAGTTACGTTATCAATATACATATGCATCAAGCTATAGGAGGAATAACTAAAAGAATTAGACAGACTCTTTAAGACATTTGCAAACTCCATTTTCTCCACAAAACTGGTGTAAGAACTGAGGTTTCTGAGGACAGTACAATTTCATTTTAAAGCGTGTCCTGTACTGAGGAGTGCTCCCTCCTCCCTTGTGGGGCTGACCCGCAGCGGCCGTCTGAGTGGCATGACTGCTGCAGGAGACCCTGTGACCCTGGGTGGAATGTCAGCCTGTTTTCTTAGAATGTCACTGAAGGATCAGCGGGCCAGGGGACATCCTTCCCCCAGCAGCTCTCGGTCACCTGTGCCCGAAGGTAACCCAGTGGTCCTCAGTGGCCTTCCAACGTAGTGGTTTCTACCGCCGGGCAGTGGCTGGGATCTTTTTTTTTTTTTTTTGCAGTACCGGGGATTGAACCCAGGGGCGTTCTACCTCCGCGCTACACCCCCGGCCCTATTTTTTTATACTTTTATTTTGAAACCGGGTCTCACGAAGTTGCGGAGGGCCTCACTAAATAGAGAGAGAAACAGGGGGAGAGAGAGAGAGAGAGAACTGAGGCTGGCCACGAACCTGGATCTTCTGGTCTCCGCCTCTCAAAGTACTGGGATTACAAGCGTGCGCCACCACGCCAGGCTTTGGCTGGGATGTTTGACATGGTGTCTGTGAAGTTAGGCGTAAGTCCTCCAGGTCTACCCTTGAAAGACGACATCTAGCAGATCATACTGAGAGCCCGCGGATGGTGCATTCGACGAGCCAAGCAGCTGCGCCAGTGCCGTGCGGCCTCATTTAATCCTCACAGCAGTCACGTGAATCGCCATGTTCTCTTTTGCAGATGAAAAGACCAAGTCACAGAACGCCGGTTAACTTGTCCACGTGGCTGGGTGTCATGGTGGGCTCTGGTTCCTGCCCGGCTTCGGAAGCGCTCCCAGCCTCTCCCTGGGAGGCGTCAAGTCAGCACCACACATCGACGTGCTCACATGGCCGTCCTGGGAGCCCGGCACCTGCCTTGCGGTGGAGTAGCAGGCAGCTCCAGGGACTGCCTCTCAGGGACTTACCACATTGCTTTCTGCTTCTTTTAGGCAAGAGTGACGATGAAGAAAGTCTCTGCAAGTCGAGCCACGGGGCGGGGAAAGGGGCCGCCGAGGATGGCAAGGACCACAAGCGCCCCAAGCGTCCCAGGACCATCCTGACGACTCAGCAGAGGCGAGCCTTCAAGGCCTCCTTTGAAGTATCCTCCAAGCCTTGCAGGAAGGTGAGGAGGGCAAGGACGGGAGGGGACAGCCACAGTCCTCTGTGCACCGGTGGGGACGTCAGTGGACATGTGGGCGTCCAAGAGGTGGGAAAGGAGGACCATGGAGTCTGTGCAGGATGATAGGAGCCCCGTGGGGGATTCCAGGGGTGCTAGCTGTGGCCCGGGAGGTAGCAGAGTCTCCCCAGGCCTCCCTAGGCACGCCATCTGCAAAGGGCCCCTGGCTTACCTTCCACTTCCTGGAGAGCAATGGGAATAGTAAGTGTCGGTTCTAGTATAGCCCAAGATGCTACAACAGACTATAAAAATGCAGAGGGGGACCCTGGGGTGCTCCCCTTGCTGGGTGGTCTTGGGATTCATCCACATTCATTCCTTTTTTTGTTGGGTGGTGCCATGATTAGGGTGTTCTTGGGTGGTGTCCACCGTATGGCTGTGCCATGGTTGGGGTGTGGCTGGGTGGTGTCCTAGGGTTAGGGTGGAGTGGCTGGTGTGTGTTGTCCACCATATAGCTGTGCCATGGTTGGTATGTGTTCTTGGGTGGTGTCCCCGTGTGGCCATGCTGTGGTTGGTGTGTCCATCCGCCTATCGATGGGTGTTTGGGTCCTATCCAGTTTGTGTTATAAGCAGGATTTCCAGGAACATCTGTTAAGGACATTCAGTGGCTCAATGAGATAGGAGCTCATGTTTCTCTTGTCATAGTTCAGAGCCAAGTCAAGACTCAGGGACAGCTCTGTCTGTCACAGGAGTCCAGGGGTCACATTTCTCCAGCCACCAGGGTGGAAAGGAAGAAGGACAGGACAAGCATCCACCCATCTAAGATGACACCTAGGGTCTACTTGTGTTTCTTCCACTGACAGATACTGGCCAGAAATTAGTCCTGTGGCCACACTTCCCACAGGGATGCTGGGGAACAGGTCTATCTGGGTGACCCCGAGCCCTGAGGAAACTGAGGGATTAAGCCAGGAGGGAGGAGGAGATGGATCCTGGGACGATGATCTGTCCCTGCCACAGTGGCTGTGGCCATCTCTTGAGCTCTCACTGTTTGTTAACTACCTGCCATACCTGCTAGGCACTATCTTTTACACGATAAACAAAGAAAGAAAAGCATTCTTTTTTGAAATGCATAAAGGGAATAGCTTTTTTTGAAAAAAAAAAGTACCACAGTACTTTCTACATTTTTATGCATCTTAGTTTCTGCTGCGATGAAGAAATGACCCAAAGTCATAGTGGCCCCCTGCAAGCCTTTACTTCCTGTCCTGGCTGTGCATGGGCTGTGGTCCAGTCGGGTTCAAGTTTAGGCCTGCTGCACCTGTCTCGTCTGAGCGTCCAGGCGGCAGGAGCAGTGCCCTCCTGGGGCAGGTTGTTCTCATGAAGCTGGTAGAAGATAAGAGGCTGCGGTTGAGCCAGAAGCCCAGGGAAATCCTCCCTCTAGGTATCACACACATCGCGTCCCCTCAGTTCCACGGGCCCAGCGAGGCGGGGCCAGGCCCAGCATGGCGCGGGGTGAAGCACCCCAGAGCAGCAGAAGGAGGACTGGATGCTTGATGAACAATAGCGCACTCTACCACATCTTGACCTTCGAAAAGCTTCAACTGCAGAGTCTGCCTTCCCCGGCCCTGCAGCAGCCTGCCCTCCCAGGGAGGGGCTGGGGGGAAGTGAGGTGCTCCAAAGCAGGCCCGCAGGAGGACAGTTAGATGCTTGCTGTTTATTTCCTTGCTCTGTGTGCACCCCGGCCTTCATCTGGCCTGGTGCTTGTCCCCGGAAGCTGGCCTGGGAGCTCTAGGCCACTACAAGAAGGAGATGTACACAGAGCTGCAGCCCCAGGAAGAGTGCTGATGGCAAAACAGGGACAGCTGGAGCTGCAGAGAGGGAGAGGCGCTGCTGCTGGGGAGCCGGGAGGCTCTGTGGGACAGCTGGCTTCGGCTCTGGGCCTTTGAGCGGTGGGTAGGGTTTCAGCAGGTGCAGGTAGGGCCCCCGGCTGGGCAGAAAGATGCACCTTAACAGCCCCGCCTACTCCTCCCACTTCTAAACCTCAACCTGAGAGGCAGAAATAAGGTGAGGTGCATCCCAAGGCCACACTTGCATCTGCTGGAACATTTATTTAGGGGCCTCTTTCCATCCCTTCTCTGGAATCTCTTAAGAGGAGGCAGTATCTCTCAGGCCATCTTTACAAATCCGTGCTTTTTTGCCCCTTCCCTGCCCCTGTCTTGCCAGTCCCTCCCTCCCTGCCTGGATGGCTGGCAGACATTGAAACACGCCTCTCTGTTACCTGGACCCTTTGTCCTTATCTCCGCACAGCCCCAGGACATGTGCTGGGGCAGAGTTGCCCCCACTTGGCTCTCCGGGTTCCAGATGGCTCTCGTCTGATGTCTTATTCTCTCTGGGAAGGGCCCACTCAGAAAACAAGAAATACGAATATATGTGAAACACCCAAAGTCACCCAGGGCTGGGGGGCCAAAGACTTGGGTCCATGAATTTAGGCAAGAGAAGAGAGCAACAGAGAACTCCCGTTCTCCTGGAGTAGCTGAACCAGTACGCGTGGCCCGTACCTGAAACACAGCGGCTTCGAGGATGCCTGAGAACCACGTGGAGACCTAACCTCAGAGCGCGAGGAACCCAGAAACACCTGCTGGGAATGCGCGTCTGCGCTCGCGAGGATCCCTGTCAATCAAACCGCCCGGCACAAATAACTTGAAGGGGGACAGGTTTATTTAGCTCGTGGTTCCTGGAGGTCTCAGTCTGTGGCTGGCTCCATTGCTGTGGGGCCGAGGGGAGGCAGGTCATCATGGTGCCAGGAGTGTGTGCTAAAGGAGGCCACTCACCTAGTGACAGATCGGAAGCAGAGAGAGGGCGAGGGCAAGGGGCAGTGGAAATAGGATCTTCAACCAGCTCCACCTCCCATGGCCTCTGCCGCCTCCCGTGGTCTGCTCAGCTGTCAGTGGACTAATCCACCAATCCAGTCACCTCCTGAAATCCCCACCTCTGCACCAGGGACCAAGCCTTTGGCGGATGTCCCACATCCAACCGTAACGATTCATTTCTTGGTTTACATGGCAAAGGAAGAGCGCGTGTTCTTGACACTCTCGCCTCCGTGTAAGGTGCTGCCGTGGCCCGTGCGCGGCGTAGGAAGTGTGTGCCTCCTGCGCCGGGAGGGACTGTGGCTGTCTAATGTTGTTCAATCTCTTGTAGGTGAGGGAGACTCTGGCCGCAGAGACAGGGCTGAGCGTCCGTGTCGTCCAGGTGTGGTTCCAGAACCAGAGAGCTAAGGTGACACGCTTCGTCCCTCTGCCTGTCTCTGTTTGTCTCCGAAGCGACAGTAGTGGGACCTTGTCCTTGCTGCCAGGTTTCTAGCTGAATTCACTGACGGAGTGGCTGTCTCCATTAAAAGCTCGTGTGATCCACAGTCGCTTGGGCCACAGGCCCGCGGGAGGGTGGGCCAGGCGTCGCTTTAGTGCGCGATGGCTTTTGTTTTCCCAGTTGCCATGGTGTGAATCTGGCCAGCCGTCCCTGCGAATGAATGTCTTCCTGTGTCTTTTGGTTAAAACCATATTCTTTAATTTACGTGGATTCATTAATTTATATTTTTATCCACTCCAGATTTCTTTTAAAATTTCAAAGAGAAACCCAAAGCTGGCATGGTGGTGCACCCCTGTAATCCCAGGACTTAGGAGGCTGAGGCCAGCCTCAGCAACCTCGTGTGGCCCCTCTGCAACTTAGTGAAACCCTGTTTCAAAATAAAATAGGGCTGGGGGTGCAGCTCAGAGGTAGAATGCCTCTGAGTGGTTCAATCCCGAGAGAGAGAGAGAGAGAGACAGAGACAGAGACAGAGAGACAGAGACCCAGAGAGACCGGAAAAGCACAGGTAGGACCCTGGTGGGGCCCTCACTGCCCCAGCCCACACCAGCTCCATCCTGCAGGCCCAGAAAGGCCCACATGCCCGCCACGACCTCTGTGCTAGAACTTTTATCTTCCTACCTCCCCACATACATGTGTTCTGGCCTGTTTCTCTCGGATCCTGGTCTTCAGTGGGTGATAAATTGCTGTTTCCTTATTTGATTGTGATTGGTTAAGGTAGCATTATTGTTACCAAGCTCCCCAGGATGGGGC
The DNA here is from genome assembly GCA_004027185.1 of Glis glis. Classification (NCBI taxonomy): domain Eukaryota; kingdom Metazoa; phylum Chordata; class Mammalia; order Rodentia; family Gliridae; genus Glis; species Glis glis. The sequence continues at coordinate 694 of PVJS01020757.1, read as the reverse complement.
AGGTGGTGTGTGATTTCATCAGAAGACTCCGTGGTGCAGTAAGTTTAAGAAACGTGTAGGGCCGAGAAGCACATCTGAAGTGCTGCTGTATCTCGCAGTAGAGAAATGTGTGTAAAATCCAGTGTTTCCTGAACACACACGTGCACTCAAGGTATATGTTGCCTCTCATGGAGCCCTCCTGTCCCACAGAACAGTCAGAGAAACAGTGGGTTAAGATGTTGCTTCAGGAGACAAGCTTCGCACCCAGGGACAGGAATGTCCTGGCGGGCGTCTTAGCACCGGGCCAGCACACTGGGGGAGGGGGAGGTGGCCTTGGGACTCATCCCAAGTCACAGCTGGTCACCATGCGTGCGAAACCTACACCCACATGCTCACAACCTCGCACGAGTGGTGCAGCATGGGCGGCAGGTTGCGCTGGCTGAGAGGAAGCCGCTGGGTGGCCGCTCCCTGCCCGGCCTTTCCTGCTGCAGAGCGGAAGCCACTCTCCGCACTGTGTGTGACTGAGGGGCCAGGGAGTGCTCTCTCCATTTCACAACAGTCCTCCCAGCCAAGGGTGGAGGTGTTCCTTTCCCAGCCCTGCTGTAGGCCCTGACCTCTCGCTGTGGCCCTGACCTCTCCCCTGTGACCCTGACCTCTCCCCTGTGACCCTGACCTCTCGCTGTGGCCCTGACCTCTCCCCTGTAGCCCTGACCTC
>PVJS01020756.1:0-32252 GCA_004027185.1 Glis glis | reverse complement strand
GGTGTAGCTCAGAGGTAGAACATCCCTGGTTAAAAAAAAAAGCACAGTCAGTGGCAGGGTGAAATCTGGAAAGCTTTTCATTTAAAAGCACCAATTCTGCCGGGTGTGATGGTGACGCTTGGAATCCCAGTACTTGGGAGGATCCGGGTTCACAGCCAGCCTCAGCTACTTAGTGAGACCCTGTTTCAAAATAAAAAATAAAAAAAAATAGGGCCGGGGGTGTAGCTCGGTGGTAGAATGCCACCGAGTGGTAGAATGGGTTCAATCCCCAGTACCGCAAAAAAAAAAAGCACGAACTCTGGTCCTTTTTGTCTGTGTTGTGCCATGCCCAGCTCTTAATGTATAAGTAAAAAACCCAATCAGTGATAGCTAACTCCTACTAAAGAGAGTACTTTTAGATCCAGGGTAATAGAAAGGATTCTGGATAAAGTTTCAGCAGAGCTGGGCTTCCTCATGTGTGAAACAGAGCCAACACTTTTCAGGGAGGGGGTGAGAAAATGAAGTGAGACATAGAAAAATGCCATAAAAAATGTAAAGGGTGATGATCACCTGCCATGCCTCTACCATGACGAGGCGCCTGCCCGTGGGATTCATCTAGATCAGATTCCTCGCCATTTAGCTGGCTATAGAGCGGCAGGTTCCATTCTGGGCACATACTGTGTTTCAAAGGAATGTTCATACTTCTCAGCCTGCTACCTTACGCCATCTCACTGGTCCTCAGGCATGTCAGGCTTTCAAAACTCAGGTATAAATCCTCAGGAATGGTCCCAAAGAACTAAAGTGAGCACGCGATAGCGATACCTGGATGCGGGAGTTTAGAGCAGCTCAATTCACAAAAGCCAAGTTATGGAACCAAACTCTGTGTCTATCAACAGGATGCATGGATAAAGAAAATGTGGCATCTATACAATATATACACAATGGAGCTTTATTCAGTCATAAAGGGGAATGAAATTATGCCATTTGCAGGAAAATGGATGGAACTTGAGAGCATTATGATAAGCGAAATAAGCCAGACTCTGAAAGTCAAGGGTCATATGTTTTCTCTCATACGTGGAAACCAGAAAGAAAAAAAGGGGGGTAGCTAGATCTCATGAAAATAGAAGGGAGATCAGTTGAGTAGAGGAAGAGAGATCAAGGAGAGGGAGGAAGGGAGGTAAAGGGAAGGCACTGGGGAAGGAAATTGACCAAAATATATTATGTGCTTGTAGAAATATGTAACAATGAATCCCACTATTATTATTGTGTATAATTATAATGCATTAATAAAATTTTTAAAAAACTCAGGTACAGAAAAAAATGCTATAAAATATTACTGTCACTTTCCCTACAGCCTGTCACCTCTAGAGGGGGCTTAGGACCTCAAGTGCAGATTAGAAAAAGGAAAGCCATTTTCTCTTTCTTTTCCCTGTAGTTGTGAATTGAAGGAAAAATTCAAAAGATTTAAAATGATGGCTTTATCCTAATTGGAATGACACTGTGCTGTTTACTGAGAGAGCCGTGCTCTTGGTCACTTGCTTGTCTGGTTTTGCTTCTAAGCTGACAGAGGTGCTCGGGCTTAGAGGGATCCTACGCTCTTTCACACCACTGACCTCTCCCTCCCACACCCCCTGTAATATCCAGCTCAGTGGCCGCCCTTTGGGAAAAACCTTCCCAGATGTCCCTAGTCAAAGTGACTGATGTTCCACCTTAAGTCTCACATACGGCTTTTCATACAGATTAATTATTGTCACCTACCATATGTGTTTTAATAATTAAAACAGACATGTGTCCACATGTCTGTTTTCCCCACCAAATAGAAACTATAGATCAGACATAGATCAGAACCCATGTCTTTCCCCAAAGCTCAGAACAACAGTGTTGAAGAGGCACCAACATTTCAGTCCATACTTGTGTACTAAGGCAGAACTTGGCTAAATTAGCCAAGCTGTTTGAGGGAGGCAGAATTGTTGGCGACCATCATGGTATCCTGAGACCATCAGTACCCTTCCTCAATTCCCATCACTTTCCTGCTGAACCTGTGAGCCAATGGAATTTCGATGCCACATCTTCTCTAGAGATATGAAGATATTTCTCTGGTTACTGAAAATAATTGGATTTTTATATCATAATTTTTTTTCGGTACCGGGGATTGAACCCAGGGGCATTCTACCTCCGCGCTACACCCCCAGCCCTATTTTTTATACTTTATTTTGAAACCAGGTCTCATGAGGTTGCGGAGGGCCTCACTAAGTAGAGAGAGAGAGAGAGAGAGAGAGAGAGAAAGAGAGAGAGAGAGAGACCGGGAAAGAGAGAGAGAGAGAGAGCTGAGGCTGGCCGCGAACCTGGATCCTCCGGTCTCTGCCTCCCAAAGTACTGGGATACAAGCATGCACCACCATGCCCAGCCATATCATATAATTTTAATCATTTATTATATGCTTATTTACTTGCATTGTGGGGACAAATGATATTAATAAGAGAAGAGTCAATTTCCTTGTGTTGGCCTATTGGCTCTAGCACTCAAGCCCTTAGTATTATTTGCAATTAGTATCTATATTGTAAAATCAGATAATCATCAAATTGCAAGGTTTAGATGAAACCCTCAGGAGTCTAGCAGTGAGTGAACTGTATAATCAACTCTTTTTTAATAAAAGGTCAAGTATGTGGTTGGGAGGAGAAAAGGGCTTCAGTTAATCCCAAGAGAATGGGAAGAAATAGAGGAAGGGTAGGACTAACCTCAAGCTAGTATTTATCAACTCTTATCAAAATAGACAGTGTCTAATGTACAAGTTGGATCTGAAGTTTAGACTTTAAGTGGTGGATTATTTTCTAGTACTAGGATAGAATGGTCAAAGAGAAAAAAGAAAAAAAAAAGCAATACATTAGAACTAAAAGTTTTCTTTTATGCTTTTAAATTTTATGAGCAATTTAGTCATATTTTTAAAAATTCATAAACAATACAAATTTATTTCTTACTATTCTGGAGGCGGAGACATCCAACATCAAGATGCCAGTGGGTTCCATGTCTGGTCAGGGTTTCTCTCTCTGCTTCAAGATGGTGCATAACTTCTTGCTGTGTTTGTGGGGGGAGCAAACACTGTGCCCCCCACAGTGTTTTTTGTTTTTTATATACTTGTATTGGTGTATTTTAATTATACATCATACTGAGGAATATACATGCACACAACACTTGGAGCATTTCAAGTGTTGCACAGCACCAGGGCCTACCCCCTCTCTCCCCTTTCCCATGCATGTCACAGAGATTGGCATTGGTCATTTCATGTACATCTATAGCATTATTCCTACTGCTACCTTCTTTACGTAGGAAGAAGGGACCTGGGGGAAACTTCTCTTTTAAGGGCCTTAGTTCCAGTCAAGAGGAAGACATCCTCCTGATCTCTCAAAGGCCCCAGCTCTCAATACTGCTGCACTGGAGATTAAGTTTTAACATGAATTTTGGAGAGGACACAACCCTTCAAGCCACACATATGTGATAACTCTGCCCCAAGGAGGATTCGTAGCCATCTCGCCCCCCCCTATTCTCTAGCAGCAGTCCCACCCTCGTCCATCTGTAGACATGGGCCCCGGCAGCCATGTTGAGCAATTTAACCATCTCACATAAAGTTTTGAAATGCTCCAAATCTAACAGGACTGCTGGCATGTTTGCATCTATTCTAACCAAACATGAATGTAATTGTTGATTACATAAAATATTGTATACTAATCTTCTCCTATATATAAAACATTATACAATATTAGTTTTAGTTCATTCTACAATATGTATATAATCATCATTGACAATTTTACCTAAGAGTAGAACTAAAATTTTTTAATCAAGATTGGGGGATAATTTTTTTCCCAGTAAAGTGGAGCATTTTTGTTTGTTTGTTTTATAAATAGTGAATGCGCCTTGAAAAGTGCTGTTTGGATGAAGGGGGAGTATTTTTAAATTGTGTTTCTTCATATAAAAGTACACCCTTTGGCTAATTTGTTAACATAAAATTTGTAATTAAAATAAAGTTAGTGAATTGGAACATGTAGAACAGGTGGAGTTGGAGCACAATAGCCTTGGAATTGCACCTCTTAACTTTTACCTTAATTTTCAATTTTTAGATCTACTAGGAAAAAGTCAGAAGGAAAGATAATTTCAAGTTATCCTAGAAAGACTCTGAATTCTAAAATACCTAGGAGAATCTCCAATTACTTCAGCCCTCTCTACTTTGCAACATATTTTAGAAAGTTGTATTCATATTTCACATCATTGGCTTCCAAATTTGAAGTGACTGTCTGCTACTTTTTTTAAAGTACCATCTATTTTATTGCCTTTATTGTCTTCGTAAAGTCTTAAAATTAAAAAGCTTTCCAGATGGCTTCTGGCTTTTAGATGAGAAAAATGAATGTGATCTTTTTTTATTAAATGTTTTCCCTAAAACAAAAAATTCCCTGTCTGGTTCAAGTCTATAAATTAATGAGCATAAAAAGAGCTCATTGACTTTTCTTGCCTTAATAAGAGCTTGATTTTATTGCTCAATAACTTCAAAGTAAAATAGCATCCTAATGCTGCAAATTCTTCTTCTCTTAGTCTATTTCTCTAATCTCCTGCCTTAGGCTGCCACCATGAAGTCACCTAAGAATTTTACAAAAGAGTTTTTCGGTTTTCTTATACTTGTATTGGTGTATTGTAATTATACATCATACTGAGGTATATAGTAATAGGAATATAGTTGCAAGGGGGAGGGGCCTTGCTCAGGAGTTTGGTTGTTATTCTAGCTGCAGTGATAACTGTGCAGTGGCCTGAGGAATGACCAGGCACAGTAAAGGCTGGCCCCGCCTGCTTCCTTGAGGACATCCAATTCCCACAAGAACTGTGTCACCAAGTATTACTCCTTTTCTCTTTGCTAACCAAACTGGGTTACCCATATCCTTGTCCCAATTCACTGTATCATCTTAAGAGAAGGATGAGGAGTGCCCATCCTCCACGTCCATGGACTGCTCAGCATGCCTAGGGCCAGAGTGGGCAGAAGGAGTAATAGCTGTTGTTTTACTTTACCAGTGCTACTCTATCACACCTCACCCAGAGACCCCAGATTCATTCTCTGAGCATTCTTTGTCCTGAGGTGAAACACACAAGCAAATAAATAAGTAGGGAACTATTTGGAAATCCTCTTTGTCACCACTGAAGCGTGCTCATTTATTTAGCAAAATGTCCATAATTTTTAAATTGCTTGATTTAGCCACTGGCTACTTTAAGGGGTCCCCATCAGGAGTTGCAGTACTCTGTATTGGGAAGGGGGGAAATGGGGGGGCACCAAATGCTGAGTACTTGTATGTCAATGTCAACATGATTTACATTATGATGTGAGACTATAATGCACCAATAAAAGCATATTCAAAAAAAAGAATATACATGCACACAACGCTTGGAGCATTTCCCTCCAGGGCCCACCCCCTCTCTCCCCTTTCCCATACATGTCACAGAGATTGGCATTGGTCGTTTCATGTACGTCCATAGCATTATTCCAACTGCTACCTTCTTTCCATCTCTATCCCCTCTCCTCCCTCCCCTAAACCTGCTCCATCACTCCAGTGGAGTCTCTGCTCCACTATCTGAGGTCTCACAAAAGAGTATGTCTGATAAATTCAACGCGTAAGGGTCAAATTGCATTACTGTCCTAGATTTAAGCAAATGGAATCTAACTATACTTTATGATATGAGCAAATCTGTTGAAAGAATGGGCCAGTAGAAAATGTCTGCATGAATGCCAAGTCCAAATCCAGGTTGGCACTAGGCATCTAGGAATGTTCACACGAGAGCGACTTTGAGCCTCAGGGTTTGATTGGGCTTGTGACATGATGAGTCCTCTCGCTGGAAGAGGTGTTTCCTCATCCTCCCTTTGACTTGGGTGAAATATTCCTCGTGATGATTTCACCTCTCTTTGCTGACTCCATGCTCATGAAGAAGTCTCTACAAAGCTTCCTGACATTCTGGGTTGGGGAATGCGAGAGATCCTCACTGGGAAATGAGAGCTCTCCAGGCACTGGAGGGGGAGCTCATCCCTTCTTTCTTAATGAATTGGCATTGTGGTCTAATACATTAGTCTCTTGTGCATCTACAGTCAGCCAGTCTCCCTGAGACTTGTCAACTCTGGAACTCCCAAGATCCAGTTTGTGGTGTATCATAGATCTTGGACTATGATGAAAACCAAAAAGGCCACTCTGCAGAGACCTTTTGAAGGACCAGCCAACTGGCCTTCTGAGAGCAGCTTCTCTACTTCATTGTCCCTCTTCAACCCAGATAGCAAATGACAAGTTCTTATTAACCGTCTGCTTGTTGTGTTTTTATGGTACTGGGGATTGAGGCCAGGGGCATTCTACCACTGAGATACACCCCTAGCCCCATTTTATTTTATTTTTAAATTTTGAAACAGGGTCTCACTAAGTTGCTGAGGGCCTTGCTAAATGTCTAAGGCTTGCCTCGAACTTGCAATCCCCCTTTATCAGCCTCCCCAAGTACTGAGATTACAGGTGGGCGCCACCATCTGTTTTATACCTAACACTACTCCAGGCTATATTGGATGCAAGACAGATATTAGGACATATCCCTGCCAGCAATATATTTGGTAAGAAAAAGTTATATTCATAAGAATAATGAATAAATAAGATACTACATATGGATCCATATATTATTTATATAGATTTCATAATCATGTATTGATTCATATGATATGTTATTACAAAACAGGACAGTACTTAACACCTAAATAATGACACCTACAATTATATTACCATTTATATAGTACAAATAATAAGCACAATACACAAAGTATCCAAAACATACAATAGGCCATTTCTCTAGCTGTAGGAACAAATATGCTGTAATCCAAGTCTGAATTCCAAAAAAAGAAATCAATATTTTTCAAGACTTATATGGTATCACTGGAAAAAAATCTGGATTTAATTCTAGCTATAAAAACCATGTGTAAATTTAATATCCAGATGTATGAAGTGGACACCAGCTAATATATTTATGGTTGTGGAAATATTTAGATACTTTGAACAAGAGTAATACACACTGAGAATTCTGTGGCTTATGAACTAGATGCTTCCTTTGAAGATTTGATCTTTTCTCCTGTACCAGAATGTATCCTTACAGTCCCTGTGACAATTTCTTAATTCCTTTCACAGTTTAATAGCATCTATGTACAACAAGTCTATATTCTAAAATATATCACTATGGCTTAGATTCAGTTTCCTGTGCATAAAAATCATATCCTTCCTGTACATATTTCTTTCCTAGAATTATATAAAGTAGATAGTGTTATTATTTTCACTGAGATCAGAACCAGGGATCTGTAGACCCGCACTGGCAACAATTCATTCAAGACACTGTTGCTAGGGCCCTACTACTTCCAAGCATTGTTTCATTGTTTTAAAGATGTGTTTCAACCTGGAGGGCAGAAGGGAATTGAAGGAATGATTCTCTTAAGATAAAAATTTTTCTCTCCAAGAAAAGAAAATAGTCTAGTTGATTAAAATCCTGATTTCAGAAAGATCCAACAGAGTAGACCTAAATAATTGGTACCAAAGAGTTTAAACAGAAAACTGGAAACTGGTAGCAAGTTAGATGGAAAGGCTGATTCATACATTATGACATACATAATTATTTCTCAAAAATTTGGAAACAAGAGTGGCTCAAAATTTCTGCTCTCTCCTTCTAAGGTGATAAATTATAAAGATACAAAAGTCAAGTCTAGGGAAGACTTCATGGAGGTGACAACCAGCCACTATTTTTGTTTTGTTTTTTTTTTGTTTTGTTTTGTTTGTTTTTTGTACTAGAGATTGAACCTAGTACAATTGAATCTACCTCTGAGCTACACCCCCAGTCCTATTTTATTTTTTACTTTAAAACAGGGTCTCACTAAATTGCTGAGGCTACGCTCGAACTTGTGATCCTCCTGTCTCAGCCTCCTAAGTACTGGGATTATAGGCATGCTCCACCCCACCTGGCAAGCCACTGGTTCTTAAAGAATTACTGGAATCCAGAGAAGCAAAGGGAATAAGGTCCTCTAGGCAAAAGAAGTGACAGATCTGTCACATAAGGATGGAGAGCATCGAGAAAGTCAGGCAGATGGTGACAGATGGAAATACTTCTCCCTCTGAGAATCAGTTACTTTGACGATACATGTTGGAGTGTGTTGCACTGATTGAAGATGTACATGACATGGCCGGTGGGTATACAGCTAGAGGTCAGGCCATGCTCAGGGGAAGAAGTGGCAGGACAAGCCTGGGACTCAGGGATTGACTTGTTAAGAAAGGAATGTCCTCTCTTTAACTGAGCCATAGTCCATGTTAAGGGAACCTGCATCTCACCATGAGAAACAGAAACATCAAGAGTGCGATGATGTTTCACTGCACACGACCATCCCGTTTCATCCTAGAGCCAAGTAGATGCTGGTGGGTCACGGTGACCCCACTGGGGTGGGACCCGAGATGCATGTGGAAGAGAGGCAAGGAAGGGGTCAAAGAATTCGCTGTTGAGAAAGTCACCTGTACACAAGCATATTGAGGAAAATAGCTACCTCCAGGTGGAGAGGAAGAGAATGTTATTCTAGAGAAATACAGAGGGGCACTAAGTTACTTGGGAAATTTTCTTTCTTAAGCTGAATGGTGAGGATGCATGTGCTCAGTCTAGTATTTTTTATTCATTTTAGTTTGTCAATTTTCAAGATAAAATGTAATTTTTAAAAGCTACAGAGCCCATCTAGCTGTTTACTCATGCCTCCTCAGTCAGAATTGGCTTATAGGGCTCAATAGAATCACATTACTAGCGGGACATGGTGACGTATGACTCTAATCCCAGTACATGGAAGGCAGAGACAGTGGGATTGATCACAGATTCAAGGACAGCTTCAGCAGCTTAGTGAAACCCTATTCCTTCCTTCCTTCCTTCCTTCCTTCCTTCCTTCCTTCCTTTCTTTCTTTCTTTTTTTTTTTTTTGTGTGTGTGTGAGGTAGTGGAGATTGAACCCACAGGCACTCTACCTTCAAGCTACACCCCCAGCCCAATTTTATTTCTTATTTGGAAACAGGGTCTCGCTAGGTTGCTGAGGCTGTCCTCGAACCTGCGATCCTCCTGTCTCAGCCTCCCAAGTACTGGGATTACAGGTGTGTGCCACCACACCTGGCTTGAGACCCTATTTCAAAATAAAAAGGGCTGGGGATGTAGCTCAGAGGTAGAATGTCCCTGGGTTCAATCCCCAGTACCAAAAAAAAAAAAGAAAAGAAAGAAAAAGAAGCACATTAATAATAATATAACTCTTAATGCTAGCTACCACACCACCTCCAATTTAAAAAGTCCCCCCTAATTGTTTCTGGGAGTGTCCATGGACTGTCACACAGGTTTGTGCATGATATGCTCAACTGTCAAGAGCCACCCCTGTGGATCCTGTTGCTTGGCCCCTGCCCCAGTGAGGCCCTGGCCTGGCTCCACCAGGAAGTCACTTGCAAAGGGCATTCCTGTCACTACCCTATGAGCTCCACCCTGAGACTCCGGCCCTCTGTGCCAAAGACATTATCAAGTGATGTGACTTGGAGATACCAAAGTGGCCCTGCATTCTTTTAATCTTATGTCTTCCAGTGTGCTGAAACTGTAGAAGTAGAGATAGAAACAGGGTTAGTGACCCACTCCTCTGCTCTGTTGCCCTCTGTCAGCTAGGCACCAAAGCTTGCTTACACTGGGCCCACACCTGTAGAAACAGCTTCAGCATCCCCCAGCAGCCGCCTTTCCTTGGAGCGCAGACATGCTGCGGTGGGCTGGGCTGAGGGACCAGTTCCACGGTGTGCAACAGTGAACAACCTCCCCAATCCCGCGTGCAAATCATCTGTGTCACCGCTCAGTCATGTACACCCAGATGTCTCTCAGCTTCAATGGTAGGTTCAACTAAACATGAAGCCAGGCCACCACTGACACCACTTATTCCCCTAGTTTTTACTTAATTATAGAAATTTAAAAAAAACCAAATTAACTTGGTCGAGGTCATGATTTGCTGTTTATGAAGCCACAGGTGCTTCATGGCTTATGGAATTCATGTTTTATAGATGTACTCCATTCCAATCACTGTACTAGCTGGGATGAAAGGAGGGTCACAAAGACAGGTAAGACATACTCCCAAGCCGGGCATGGTGGCGCACGCTTGTAATCCCAGTACTTTGGGAGGCGGAGACCGGAGGATCTGGGTTTGTGGCCAGCCTCAGCTCTCTCTCTCTCTCTCTCTCTCTCTCTCTCTCTCTCTCTTTCTCTCTCTCTCTCCTTAGTGAGGCCCTCTGCACCTTCGTGAGACCCGGTTTCAAAATAAAGTATAAAAAATAGGGCCGGAGATGTAGCACAGAGGTAGAACACCCCTGGGTTCAATCCCAGGTATCCCACAAAAAAAAAAAAAGACATACTCCCCCTCCTCAAAGAGCACATGGTCTCCTAAGGAAAGCCAGAAGTATATGGACACAGCCCTGCTACAGTTCGGAACCCTGAACTCCATGTTATCTCAGGTCAGTAATTCGACTTCTCAAGTATTCAAATTCAGGAAGATGCTCTCTGAAAGATCTTTTCTCCCTTTTTGAAATCAGTCCTTATGTCCTGTGGTTTCCTGTTTAAGTTGCCAAGACTTTAGACAAGAGAAAAATAGACTATCCTAAAAAAAAAAAATGTTGGAAAACAGGCCTCTTGAAAACAGTTTGAGGTTCACCATTTTAAGGGCAAATAATAGTAATAAGAAAAACAGCTTGACAGACAAATACTGGAAATGGATGGACTAAGCAACAAATCTGGAAAAAAAAAAAAAGACCCTGGATTTAGCCCAGAGGTCAGTGAGTGATCTCGGTAAGTGATGCTGTTATCAATGAGAAAATGATGTCGGGATGTGTTCACAGGAACGTGGTGGGCAGCCCCGGGACTCCATCCAGGCACATCCAGCCTCGGTCAAGCTTTTATTATGTCCAATTTTGGTTTCCCATTTGAAGAGCTGTTATATTTCAGGCTGATATTGAAAGGAAGGAAAATGGGCATTGGCGTCTAGCCTAGAAAAGACAAGGCTACAGGATGACTTAATACCTGTGGCCCTAGTAGACAGAAACCTAGTGGGTTTCTGTCTCTGCAGCAGGAAGTCTGGCTTGATGACAGAACAAATTGAGAGTCTGAGTGATTGAACACGGAGGCCTTGATCACAGGATGTCACTTTTGAAGTACTTGAAGTACGGCACTTCGGTTCTATTGCTTTCAAGAGCACTGTTCACTTTCTGGCTTGTGTTGAAATGTTCGCATATATCTCTTATCTCCCTTTGAGACTGCCCTCCTTATTTGGGGGACTCTCTTTCCCATAGCACTCAGAGCAATGACTTGGTTGTAGTAATGTTCAAATAACACTAAGTGTTGGGAAGAAACTACATGACCATCATCCCAAGGACAATAAGGGAATATGGCAAACCAGTCCCTTGTCACAGGCCTAGAGACAGAAGCGGCCAAGAGTAGTTAGGGAAATGGTATCGACACAGGCCACAAAGACTACAAAGACACAATGGGGAAGGAGAGGCAAGGAAAAGAAGTTTCTGGAAGGCAAAAAGCAGGGGAATGAGCACAGAAGTGTCTGTAATTTCTGCAAAGGGAGGTGCAAAAAGGGAGAAGTGTTCCATGAGAATTTTTCTTAGAGCTGTTAAAAAGCAATTATCAGAGAGCAGTCTGCAGCAATATAGTTAATATGTTCAGTGCTGCGGTGAGGGGGTGAGATGTCACCAGCTGTGGGGGGACACAGAAGGGGCCAGCGGAAAGGAGGACAGAGTTGTTGCCTACAAATAGGTAGTTCTGCCCTTTACTTTCATTCCTAACCACATCTTGGTGAGCAGCTGTCTAGGCAAGATTTTTGCCTGCTTCTAAGAGTGTAGTGTCTATGAATTTCTTTATAAGAAAATTTAGCTCCAAGAATCTTTTAGTAAATCCACTTTACTTATTGTTGCCCAAGTGAGTAAATTTAAATTTCTGTAGAAAATGAATGGTCCTGTGTGTGTGTGTGTGTGTGTGTGTGTAAGCACATGTGTGCATGTGCATATGCATGTTTGTGTGTGTGTGCATGTCTTAAGTGCATTAGGGTGGTGCACACGGCACGTCCCACATACCTCTCTCTTCTCCATGGAATTGATCCAAAGTCGAAGCTGTTCTTAAACAACTATTGCAGACTATAAAGTCTGGAACAGATCATGTGGTCCAGTCTCCTACCTCCATGAAATAAAGTTATTTTTAAAATCATATTTTATTAATAAAGGACCACCCTGTGGTGGAAGCTGTTCCTTTCTATCACACTGACCTCTGCCAAACCTTCCCAGCCCAGAATCTCTTTGATGCAAACATAAACAATAAAGCATCCAGGAACAAGGGATGCTATGAGTAATCTGAGAGTGGTCCCGGTTTTTATTTTCCCCAGTGAGAGTCCTGAAGCATCATCCTATGTGTGACACCTACTATCTCGCTGGGATGGCTGGCCCAGTTGTTCACGGTGCCAGTGAGTAGTCATTAGCTCAGTTCTCAGAGATGCCAGCAGAGGAAGCTGGACTGTGAATTCCCCAGGCTCTGCCACACAGTGAAAGCACGTGTGTCTGTACAGAACACTTTTGTTTTTTGTTTTATGCGGTGCTGGGGATTGAACCCAGGGGCATTCTATCTCCAAGCTACACCCCCAGCCCTATTTTTTATACTTTATTTTGAAACAGGGTCTCACTAAGTTGCAGAGGGCCTCACTAAGTAGCTGAGGCTGGTAGCGAACCAGTGATCCTCCAGTCTCAGCCTCCCAAGTACTGCGATTACAAGCGTGCGCCACCACACCCAGCTCAGAACACCATTCATAAATAATCTTTAGCTTGCTCTTCCTAATTCCTCTCACTTTACCCCCCAGCCCCAGCCCCTGGCTCTCAGAGGACCACTGGGAAACTGTTGCCCACCCAGGCCTGCTCTGATGCCCTTATTCTCTGTCTCCCTGCAGCACATCAGCCAGCGCCTGGCCTCTGTGCTCTCTGCCTGTTCCCCACAGGTGTCTGACCCAGGTCCAAGACTCACTTCCCTCTTCACTATTTCCACGTCAGTCCCATAGCATGAGTTATGACCCCAGTGAGTTTTACTGTTGCACGCTGGAGACAGACAGCTACTCCCCAGATGCGTTGCATTAATAACAAGGGGCCAGCTGAGAGTGCACATAAGGTTTCCCCTCCCCTGTCTGTACCAGGGGGAAATGGCTTGGTGCATATCCTTCACACCGCTGCACCTTAGCAGACCTTCAACACGTGAATCGGCACCTGAGCGGGAGGTTGCTACATTCTTGCTCTATTCTGTGTGTGTGTGTGCGTGTGTGTGTGTGTGTGTGAGAGAGAGAGAGAGAGAGAGAGACTGACTAACTGGTCTGGAAGAGCCACAGAATTATTCCTAGGCTATTCCATTCCGTGAGCCTATTCCGAATATTCCAAAACTATACTTGCCACCTCAGAATTGGAATGCAAGCCGGGCGTGGTGGCACATGCTTGTTATCCCAGTACTTGGGAGGCTGAGACAGGAGGATCACAGATTTGCGGCCAGCCTCAGCAATCTTGTGAGGCCCTCTGCAATTTAGTGAGACTCTGTTTCAAAATAAAACATAAAAATAGGGCTGGGGGTGTAGCTTGGAGGTAGAATTCCCCTGAGTCCAATCCTCAGTACCACAGGGGAAAAAAAAAGAATTGGAATGCAAAAGGGGTGGGGAGAGAGATAAAATTTATCCTTAAGGTCAAATGAGTATCATAAGAAAATGTGGAGGTTTTCTATCACCACTGTAACAAGTAACCACAAACCTGGTGGCTGAAAACAACACAAACTCCTTATCTACGGGTGTGCAGAAGTCCACCACGATGTCACTGGGCTGAAATCAAGGTGTTGGCAGGGCTGCATTCCTCCCTGGAGGCTCTAGGGGAGAATCGATTTCCTGGCTTTTTCCACATGAGCAGACTGCCCTATTCCTGGACTCCCGGTCCCCTTCCTCCATCATTAAAGCCAACAGCATTCCATCGCACTGACCTTTCTTCTGTAGTCCTATCTCCCTTTGGCCACAGACAGAAAGGGTTCTCTGATTTTAAAGACCCACATGATTAGATTGGTAATCCAGGATAATCCCCCCATTTCATGCCTTCAATTTAATCACATCTGCAAACTCCCTTGTCCCTCGTAAAATGACATGTTCTCAGGTTCTAGAGATTAAAACGTCTCAATACCTGTTCCTGTGTCAACTGTGGAGCAATCAACTCAAGACAAGCCAGCGAGTATTTAAGTCCTCCCATGGGAAGACAGACAGAGCTCTGTTTTTATGAGTGTCTTATGTCCTTTAGACACTATATGTTGAGCGATACTATATAGAATCAAAGGGACATTTAAATACATAGATACATTCTGATCTATGGAGATAAGTTACCTTTGAAGTTCATTAAGCTGCATTTACTCTACAAAGGATGTCTTTGATGACGGCACAGTATTTAAGCAAGAAAACAACCAGAATGTTCTGGCTAGTTGAAGTGGAGAGAGCATTTACCCTAACTGAATTAATTAAACTTTTCAAAGCTGAGCACCAGCTGGGCGTGGTGGCACACACTTATAATCCCAGTGCTTGAGGCTGAGACCGGAGGATCCGGGTTCAAAGCCAGCCTCAGCTACTTAGTGAGGCCCTCTGCAACTTAGTGAGACCCTGTTTCAAAATAAAGAATAAAAAATAGGACTGGGGGTGTAGCTCAGAGGTAGAATGTCCCTGGGTTCAATCCCAGTACCGCAAAAAAAAAAAAAAAAAGTTGAGCATAAGAGAGTTGCTGAAGTTCAGCTCCATGACACTGGAGGTATATAAATGCTCCATGTCTTTGTGTGACATGAAGCTGTTGATCGCAAAGACCCCTTTCATTCTGTGAAGGGGTGCTCTGTGTGCAAGGTTGATGACTTCTGCTGTTTCCCTGCATTGCAGAGATCTGAGTTCTGCTCATTTGACAGAACGCCAGCCCTGTACGTTGCTGGCTCCTCTGACACCAATGCGTTCATTGCTTGTTAGAGGTGAAGGAATGTATTCATAACTCAAGTCGAGACGGGGTGTCATCTCCAGATAGGATCAACACCACCCCCTCTTCAGGGGCTGGAATTTGGTTGCTGATGCTGACCAGCCTCCCTGGCTGGGCTGGGCTGATGAGATCACCATCCGAGGGCCGTGGGTGCAGATGAGCCCCCTGTTCCAGCACGTTCCCAGGCGGGCTGTTGTTTCTTGGAGGGGTGCAAGCACCTAACGCCTTGTCCGGTCCAGTCCATCACGGAGCAGAATCCACGCCTCTTCATCCCTTGCATTTGGTTTGCAATTTTATGCCATGCTTCTTTCCTGGATAAAAGGGATAAGAGGAGTTTCTCAGATTTGATTTCTCAGTGGGAACTGTTTGCTTTGGAAGCCACCTACATCATGCTAATTGAGAACAGAGCTCAGGACCAGGGCCTGAGAACGGCAGCCGGATGAACTTTTCGGTGGGCTGATTTCTGTTGATCTTGTCAGAACTGGCCTGCGAAATACCATGATCAACTGTTTTCCTAAAGGCCGAGCACAGGCATCAGCATCTTTTCCCCTTGACACGTGACCTGCCTTGGAATAGTTATTTATTCCCTATAGATAAGCATATAAAGTCTTCACCGGGAAAGCTACTGGGGATCCTGACCCCTATGACCCTGCAAGAAAAGTCTGGAAATCGCCCAAGCCATCCGTGCCTTTCAAATCTAAATCGGATGGGCTTCTATTAGAGAGATTACAGTAAAAAATAACAATCAGCTCTCTGAAGATCCTGTGTGGAGGGGAAGGGTGGGGAGGAGTAGATTTGGCAGAGGACAAGCCCAGGCTTTCGTCACAGGGACAGACCAAAGTGTGAACACAAAGGGAGGACCCTGGAGCATCCTGCACACTGCATTTCAGCCACAGACGACATGGCCCATCCTCGGGCCCGGCCCACACCCTGACGCCGGCCAGGTCCTGTACCTCTGCCGCCGCCGCCGCCAGCCCAGCTGCCCCAGCTGCGGACATGCTGGGCGGATCTGGGTCCCATGGAAGACGCAGCCTGGCCGCGCTCTCCCAGTGAGTCCGCACCTTGTCCGTCCCTTCCACTTCTCTTTTCTTTCTTTCTTTCTTTCTTTCTTCCTCTTCTTTTTTTCATTAAACAAAGGAATTGTTTAAAGAAAAAAAAATTGTGGGAGTGGGAGGGAAGAGGAGACTCAGGAGGGAAGGAGGGAAAGCGGGCAGGGAGCATGTAAGTTTCAGACCTGCCCAGAAACTCTCTGCTCTGGGTTTCCATGTTTAGGGTGCCTGAGCCCAGATTTATCCCTAGGTACAAGTGTCTGTATTCCTGATACGGATCCATAAAGTGTCGTGTTGCTAAAGATCTGCTGGTGATTTAGACCTGATCCCTCTGCCTCAGAGGGATCCATTGGTAGGAGATTTCACATTGCCCAATCCCTAAAGTAAACAGCCCAAAGCCCTCACACACTGACCATCTGACCGGGACCCATGGAAGCCCAGAGCATATGCTATTGATCAGGGACTTGCTCAGATAACGGGCTCCAAGGCTTTAGGATCATGAAATACTGGAATGTGAAAGTAAGCGAGAAGGGGCCTCCAAGGATCCTTTGGTGCAGTGCTCTGTGCCAGAGCGCAGAGGGTAACTCCACTTACCCAAAGTCCCAGGACAGTCGGCGGTGAAGCCATGTCGCTGTATTCCCAGGCAAGGGCCATTTTCACACTGGCGTGTATGAACTTTTAAAAACCTACTGGGTCTTGGGGAAAGGCACGGCGTGAGAGCGAGCTCACCGAATGGGCTTTCAGTGAGTCTTTTCCATGTTTGAGAGTCTTGGCGCCGATTCAGAATGACAATTGTTGTTCCAGTTGTCCCAGTGTTTGTGCAACAGTTAATCAAATAAACAGAAGTCCTTGACGGGATCCTAAAAATGATACCCACGTCCATTACATTAGCAGGCTTCTTGGATAACCAGTCTGTGAGTGTGGTCGCATTAGCTCGAGAGGTTATCTCTATAGTCCCATGCTTAACACACTTTGTCAAATATCAAATTTAATCTTACAAGGAATCCTATTCTGTAAAGGAGTTGTTCTAGTTAAATATGTTTGGGATCCAGAGCTCTAGATTCCCACTACACTGTCCAGTCACAGCCCATTGCACACTCTACCCCATCCTTCATCCCCGCTCCAGACCCCTGTACCAGAGAACTTCCTCAGAATCCTAGATCTTCACAGAATGGTTTGCAAGCCACTGATCTTGTTGAATGGCATCATTTCAAAGGAGGAAACTGAGGCTCGTGGAAGATTTAGAGCTTGCCGGGTCTTGCAGCTGGTTGCAACAGAGCGCAAGCTAGAGGAAAGCACATTTCTCCCTCCCTGACTCTGCCCTCCGGCACCTGGACCTGGCTCTTTTTCCATTGCATCATGCCTGTAGTTCTATCAATTGACTGTCTCCATGTGTCCCTCGCTCTTCTCCACTCCGTCACTTCCTGAATCTCAGCAGTTATTGCCTTCCACTTGGATGACTGTAATTTCCTCCCAGCTGGTCCCTGGCCTCAGTCTCTGTCCCCTTTCTGATCCGACACTGCCCTCCCCGTATCTCCACCTTCAAGGGTAGACCCCACTTTCCTCAGTACAGCACTAGAAGTTCCACATCCTGCCTTCAGTTTTCCTTCCCGTTCTGAGCTTCTCCTGCTCCAGCCAAATCTGTTCACTCGCTGCGTCCCAGACTCATCATACGTGAGCCACCTCCATCTCTTGGCTCGCTCTATTTCCTGCACAGGGAATAAATACCTTGGCTTTCCATATCTGCTTCTAACTGCCTTCGAGGCCCCGACCAAATGCTGCCTTCCTCCCTCAGCCTTGCTTGCTCGGTTCCTCTATTCTCTCTACTCCAAGAATCTCTGTCCACCCTTTTATTATTAGCTTTGTACTAAAGTTAGAGGAGAACCGGTCTGCTTCCTCCTACCAGCTGGGAATTCATTTGAAGACAAGAACTATTTGGAATCTTTGGAACTTCAGCATCCAGAATGTTGCCAGTCCTCAGAATAGATTCTTTAAGTTTCCTATTATCCAAGAAACCAAACTCATTCCATCTTAAGTTTATATACCCTGTTCATTTCAGTCACTTGAACACACAAAGCCTCTATGCCTTTGCGGTGCAAGACACATTAGGCTAAAAGCTAAAGCAGGTGCCGGGCGTGGTGGCGCACGCTTGTAATCCCAGTACTTTGGGAGGCAGAGACCGGAGGATCGGAGTTCGCGGCCAGCCTCAGCTCTCTCTCTGTCTCTCTCTGTCTCTCTCTCACTACTTAGTGAGGCCCTCTGCAACTTCGTGAGACCCGGTCTCAAAATAAAGTATAAAAAATAGGGCCGAGGGTGTAGCGCGGAGGTAGAACGCCCCTGGGTTCAATCCCTGGTACCACAAAAAAAAAAAAAAAAAAAAAAGCTAAAGCAGGTGCCCAACCAAATGAACTCAAAATTCCTTTGCATTTCCATCAGATAATTTATCTCCGTTTCATCACCTACAGAGCATGATTGGCAGTGACTTTTTTTTTTTTACGAGGCACATTAAAATTCCTGAACGCCAGGACCGACACAAGGGCCATGTTATTTTCAGGAGCAGGTGTGAATGGCGAGTCCGTTCTCTAGATTTCAAGGTGTGTTTCATTTGTTCCTAGTAAGACCATTGAGAGATTCTGTCTCTTGCAGTTTAATATTTTCACTGCTACTTTTATCATTTCCCCAAAAGCCATAGTAAAGTTTACTTGAGTCCAGATTTGAGGTTTCCTGTAAATATTTGTGTTTCAGTCCATTAAGAGAACATATCTTAAAAAGAAGCATGCATTTATATATCCTTAGGATGAAAGTTCAAAGTTTTCTGGTGTCGCATTTTGTAACAAATGGGGAAGGGCATATACATTTTTTAAAATCCATGGAATCCAGGAAATAGGGAAAATTATTCAGTTTATTCCACTGTTTTCTGAGGGAACTAAATTGAAAGTGTTGCAGGGAAATAAATGATTGGCACACTTTATAAGATTCTGTAGAAATGATAGAAGACATGCACACAGAAACATTTGGATTTGTAAAAAGTATAGGAATACCTTGTTTATCCAATGTGATCTGGGAATGTGGCATTCCAATTTTCCAGCATGCTAAATTTGTAAATAATAATAATAATAATAATAATAGTGATAATGGAAACTACTTATTTCCCTTCTTTAAAATTAATATTATAATACATTTTATTTTGTTTATTCATTTATATTCTTTTTAAAATATACTTTTATTGGGGCATTATAATTATACATCATAGTTGGGTTCAAAGTGACACAAATATACATGCACAAGCATTGGTGTGTTTCCCTCTAGATTCCACCCCACTCCCCCACTCCCGGTACATTTTAGTGAGATTGGTAGTGATTCGGTCATATATGGACATATTATTTCAACTGTTTCCTTCATCAGTTCTCAGTTTCCCCTCCCCACTTCCCTCCCTCACTCCCCTTCTTCTATTCTACTGGGCTCTCTCCTCATTTATCTGAACTCCTTTCTGTTTCCTATTTTCTCTCTGGCTTCCACATATGAGAGAAAACATACAACCCTTCACTTTCTGAGACTGGCTGATCACGCTTAGCATAGCATTCTCTAGTTCCACCCATTTTCCTGCAAAGGATATAATTTTGTTCTTCTTTATGACTGAGTAAAACTCCATTGTGTATATGTATCACATTTCCTTTATCCATTCATCTGTTGACGGACACCTAGGTTGGTTCCGTAATTCAGCTATTAGAAATATTTTTAAATACTTTTCAATTGCTGGGCATTACTACCTTTAACATAGTTTTTTTTTAACCATGCATTTAAACAGTGATGCCTGAGAGACTAATATACACATCCTGTGGGTTCTGTTCCTCTAGAGAACCCATCAGTTAGAATATGTTCAAAGTGAAAATCAATAGTCCAGTTAAAGGGCCTTCTTTCTTACCAAGCAAAGGGCATGTACATTTTCTGACTGCTTGTTTGTATACCAAACTGGCCTTTTTTGCTCATTTTTGGGCTCAAAGATAGATTTTAAATGGCTGAGATTTTTGGATCTCTTATCTGGTGAAAGGCCAAATTACTGACATTTATGGATAAAAAAAAATAAGAAAATGGGCTGAGCATGGTGGTGCACACCTATCATTCCAGTACTGGGAGGCTGAGACAGGAGGATAATAGGCTTGAGGACAGCCTCAGCAACTTGGTGAGGCTCTCTGCAACCTAACAAGACCCTGTTTCAGAAAATAAATGTAAAAAAAAAGAGATAATAATAAAAAGAGCTGGGGGTGTAGCTCAGAGGTAGAATGCCCCTGGGTTCAATCTCCAGCACCACACACACACAAAAAAAAAACCCAGAAATAGGTGGTTGTACTTTGCATGTATTGAGCACTCTGGAAAGGATATTTCTGGATTGTTCTTGCAGTGGTCCTTATGGAGGTGCTCCCCCAAATCTTCCTGGAGTCACTCTCCCCTTTCTGCATATCTTTCCTAGGAATGGCCAGGTGCATGAACTAGGTGTCTGGAGGCCACAGTTGATGCTATTTGCATCGCTCTTTCCTTTTCCCCTCGCCTCACCTTTGACCTGTGGACACTTGAGATGGCTCTTGCTTCATGCTACTTGCCCTGTCCCTCCCGGTCTATCAAATACGGCTTTGCAGAGGCAGTGGCAAGAGGCACAGGCCTAGGAAGGAGTCCTGCTGTCCTCTGGAAGCTGACTTGCCCCTGGACCTCCTAACTGGATAACGAAGATGCAAAAGTTTTCCCCCAGGGATACAGCTTCAGTCTCTGTACTAGCTTCCGACACATCTTAGCCGGCTGGCCTGAGATCCCAGCTACCATGTGTAATGGTGTTTGAAGTTCCAAAAAACAATTTACAAATGAAAGTTTTGGAAAAGGCTCTTCATAAATGTAGCACTGCCTGGGTTTATTTCTAGGCCTAATTGAATTTTTAAGAGGAGTCTTTAAAAAAAATCTGTAAACCTTGCTCATTTCCATCTATTCATTCAACAAATATTCATTGAGGGTTTCCCATGCTGGCTAGCCCTGCTGTATTGGGCACTGAGAACATAAAAAAGAACAAAGCACAGGCTCTGGTCCCAGCCACCTCACATACCGACCATCCGACACACACGCACACAGCCCAGTCCAGTCAGGACTGTGGCATCAGTCGGAGCACTGCACCTACATGAATAACTTTATCTACATCACTATTCTCAATTCTCTTTTTTCCTATGGCCTTCTGAAAGAAATTCATTTTTCCTTTGTGACCCAGTGTTTACCCTTGCTAGGTATGTTGTCCTCTGGTATTTTCCATCTTATTCTGTTTCATTTAAGAATGCTGGTCATGTAACTGGGCATGGTGGTGTGTGCTGCAATCCCAGTACTTGGAGAGCTGAGACAGGAGGATCGCAGGTTCAAGGCCAGCCTCGGCCATTTAGTGAGACCCTCAGAAACTTAGCAAGGCCCTGTTTCAAAATAAAAAAAAAAATAAAATGAAATAGGGTTAGTGGTGTGGCTTAGAGGTAGAATGCCTGTGGGTTCAATCCCCAGTATCACACACAAAAAAATAAATAAATAAATAAAAATGCTGGTTATGACCTACTAAATAAATTTCATAAACTGCCAACAGGTCACAAACTGAAGTTTGAAAACCAAGGGACATATCAGATGACCTTGCTTCGTCTGGTCCCTGCCTTCATAGCAGCTTAGGAAGCTCTGCTAGCCAGGGACCACCCAGGCTGTGGGATACGGAGGTCAGCCTGGAGGTTGAAGGAAAGGTTTTGTGGATGGGAATCATGGTCTAGTTTCTGGTGTAGCTCTTCCTGTGATCTCCAGAAAGTCACTTACGACTTGCTGCAACACAGCTATAAAGCGGAGATGATAATGCCTGCTTTGTACAAATCACAGGGTGAGCAAGGACACCCAGCATAATGACATGTGTTAAAGTATACAAAAAAAATTAGGTACAAAACCAATGCAAGTTATTGTCAAATGACCTTATTTTT
Source organism: Glis glis (assembly GCA_004027185.1). Lineage (NCBI taxonomy): Eukaryota > Metazoa > Chordata > Mammalia > Rodentia > Gliridae > Glis > Glis glis. The sequence goes on along the minus strand of PVJS01020756.1, from coordinate 10,134 downwards.
CTCAATTAAATTTATTATTATTTTTATCTTTTATTGGTGCATTGTAATTATACATCATAGTAGAATTTAAAGTAATACATTCATACATGCACACATCACTTGGTGTATTTCCCTTTGCATCCCACCCCACTCCCAATTAAAATTTAATATCAGAGGAACAACTTGGGGAGACCATATGTTCTTAATAGAGCTGGGCAGGGATCCTTAAACAGGCTGCAGTATGATGCAAACTCATAAGTAAAAACCTCAGAGTGACATTTGTTTGTGATATTGTAACTAGGTTTGTATTTAAGAAACTCAGCCAGGTCATCCTTGCTCCTCTTTCGGTAAATACTTTTCCTGGTTTTAACATCAAGGAAGCAACTAGGTGGTCAATGGGTTTTTAAATCACGAGCCAATTTGTGAAGGAGCATGCTTTGCCTGATATTATCTGCTCTTCCCCACTAGATTTAGTAACACTAATTTCCACTCTTTTTAAGACTACTTTTTATTACAAGCAACGACTGCCAAGCAAAACTAACTGGTAAGGGAGATCATTTTATTAAGAAAGGTTAAACCAATAAATTTCTAGATAAAATATGGTTCTTTTCTCATTGATCTTTCACTTCTCCTTTATAACTTTATTCTAACCCTCATTTCACACAAATGTTGATTAGAATGAGTGCTTTTTTTCCATTACTGCTGAGTTCCCAGTTAGCACCTAATCCATCCTAGACATTTGCCCCCTACAGGCTATTTCTGCCTGCTACATCAGTTCTCTGTGTCTTGCCGTGTGTCTACCTTTTCGTGAGTATTTGCTCATTGTGTTAGTCAACTTTGCATTACTGTAGCAAAATATCTGAGATAATCAACTTAAAAGAGAAAAGGTTTGTTCAGAGGTTTGGGTTCAGAGGTTTCCATCCATGGCATTTGGCCTTGTTGCTTTGGGCCTGTGGCAGCACAGTACATCATGGTAGGAGCCTATGGTAGAATAGGCCTGTTCACCTCCTGGTAGCCAGGAATCAGAAAGACAGGAAGGAGCCAGGGTCCCGATATACCCTCCAATGCCCCTGATGATTTAACTTCTTCCAACTAGATTCTCCCAATAGCACCACATGCTGGGGACCAAGCATGTAACACATGGGCCTTTGGGGAACATTCTAGATCCAAACTATAGCATTGATTCTGCCAGAAATGTCTTCATTTCCTTTTCTAGAATTTGATTTTCCAAATCACTCTACCTTTCACTTTATGTAAAACAGAGAGAAAATAAAATAGTGATGAAATAAGAACTAGATTCACTCCAAAGAGAAGGAAACGAACTTGCCACTTCTGTTCTTCAGAAGGTGAAGTATGCTGGGCGTGGTGGCACACACTTGTAATCCCAGTACTTTGGGAGGCAGAGACCAGAGGATCCGGGTTTGCGGCCAGCCTCAGCTCTCTCTCTCTCTCTCTCTCTCTCTCTCCCTCTCTCCCTGTCTCTCTCTCTCTAATTAGTGAGGCCCTCTGCAACTTCGTGAGACCCGGTTTCAAAATAAAGTATAAAAAATAGGGCCAGGGGTATAGTGTAGAGGTAGAACACCCCTGGTTTCAATCCTGGTACCGCAAGAAAAAAACAAAAAACAGAAGGTGAAGTATCATTTACGCGGATCAGCCATAGCCTACAAAGGGCACAGGGCTTCACTACACTGTGTAGTGTCCAGAGAAAATACATAACATACATAAAATCGAAGCCATTTTTAAAAACCTAGCTTTAAGCTGCTTTCATGCTCGTTGTAGCTTCTGTGTAAATCATTCTCACAGCTATTTAATAAATGTGTGTGATATGCCTAAACATTGAATTGAAAAAGACTGTGTTCACATGCTTTTTAATGAGTTAGTTGAGGCCAAGGGGCTTGGGAACTGTGGACAGCTGGAGCAGAAGGGGTTGTTTAGCCAGGACCCTTGCTCATCTCTGCTCTACAGCGGTGGCCTCCATGATGTGGAGCAGTCTTGCAGGTTGGAAAAGAGTTTCCACATTATTGTTGTATAGACCCGGCTCTCACAACACTAATGTCCATGTTCTTGACAGAAGAGAAACTGGGACCAGGTATTCTGATTCCCATGCCTGTGTTAAGTCACATTCATATTGTGTGACCCTGAGCAGACTGCTTAATTTCACTGTGCCCTACTTTCTCCACCTGCAAAAAAAAAAAAAAAAAAAAAAAGTGGATCCTATTTGTTTGTTCTGCAGGTTTAGTGGAGGATGAAGGAACTACAAGTGTGTGAACCACAGTGGATGCTTAATCCATGCAGTATTTCCTTCCCTCTGAGCACTCCCCTTCCCAGAGACCCCAGAGGAGAACTGGCATGATGTCCCCGTGCCCGCAAAGTGACCAAGGCTGGGCAAAAGGCAGCAGAATTGGGAATGACATGTATTCATTAAAACATTCTTCTACTTTTCAGAAAACCAGAACTCTTCATCTCAGATCTTGGCTGTATCATTTACTTACTACATAAAATGAGAATCCACCCTGTTATACTTGGGCCATTTCTAATCTCAAAAGGAAATTGGCAAAAAACTGACTTTTTTGGCAAAATACAGGATTACTTCTCTTCTTAGTTGGCCTGAACCAGATACATTTGGAAGAAGTATATAGTAAGATGTAGGGATTTTCTTGCCAGCAAATGCCACCAGTCTTTTAAGTATTCTTGACAGGTGAGGAAAGCATCGATTCAGAACATTGACTTCAAAATCCAGAAGAGCTTGGGTTCATGTCCTAGCCCCATCATTGTATTAATGATATGCCCCTGAGCAGGTTACTTAATCTCTCTGAATTTCTCAGTTTACTCATCTACAAAAAAGAGGAAAATATATGTAAAATAGCACAGTGCCTGGCATTTAGTAAATGCTCAAGAAAGGGGGAGGGAGGCAGGCATGGTGGCACACACTTGTAATCCCAGTGCTTGGGAGGCTGAGACAAGAGGATCGCAGGTTTGAGGCCAGCCTCAGCAACTTAGCAAGACCCTGTTTCAAAATAAAACATATAAAAGGCTGGGGGTGTAGCTCAGAGGTAGAATGCCCCTGGGTTCAATCCCCGGGGAGTGGAGTAATTAACAATGATAAGTATTGGCATGAACCGGGTGCGTGGGAGATGAATCAGGGGGAACTGCTAGGTAATCACGAAAGCATGAATGAATCTGAGGAGCTGAATTCGTTTCCTAGCACTGCCATAACAGAGTGCTACAAACTGGGTGGCTTAGAACAACAGAAACTTATTGTCTCACAAACCTGGAGGCTGGACATCTGAAATCAGTGTGTCAGGCCCTGCTGACATCTTGTTCTCTCCTGGCCTGGTCCAGCTTTTCGTAGCCCTGATGTTCCTCGGCTTGTGGCAACTGATGCCAGCTCTTCCGTGGTTTCACATGCCATTCCCTCTCTGTCTCTTCACCATCTTCTCTCTGTGCATGTCCGTGTTTGTGTCCACAGGGCCCCAGCCTTCTTGGATTGGATGACCTCATCTTCATTTGATGACACCCACAAAGACCCTATTTCTTTCTCTTTTTTTTTTTTCGCGGTACTGGGGTTTGAAACCAGGGGCATTTTACCTCCAAGCTACACCCCCCAGCCCTATTTTTTATTCTTTTATTTTGAAACAGGGGCTCGGTAAGTTGTGGAGAGCCTCACTAAGTAGCTGAGGCTGGCCGCAAACCTGGATCCTTGGGTCTCAGCCTCCCAAGTACTGGGATTACAAGGGTGCGCTACCACGCCCAGCTACAAAGACCCTATTTCTAAATAAGGTCACGTCCTGAGGTGCTGGGGGTTAGGACTTCAGCATATTTTCTATGTGTGGGACACAATTCAATCCATAAATGCTTACATAGACGACCTAGAATTAAATTAAATGCAATGAGTCCAGTCATTATCTCCACAATTGAAAGTTTCCCGAGGTCTCCACAAATTGGGCCAACCTCTTGCATCCTGGAGAGGCCTATTGTGAAAAACATGTATTCTGATATTGGTTAGCTTTGTGAGAAGTGAATGCCTCCCGATCACAAAAGGGCAAAAGCTCCCTAGACCCAATCATGATCAGGGCCTCTCCTTTTAACTTCATCCAGTGAAGGGTACCCAGGAAGTGTGTATACTCTCCTCATCTTGCAGTTCTAGATGACCCATCCCAGGTTAATACCATATGAAAGATTCTTTTCCACTTCCTGTCCCTTCCCTGTATAAATGTTTAAATGTCTGACCTTACTTAAACATTCAGTTTGATCCAGGGAAATATTATGAGACTGCCTCTCCTGGATCTCAAGATTGGTAGGCTGGGAGGAAGACCAAATAAAACATCCCCTATTTCTGGGGAGTAGAGTAGCTCTGTGACCCAGCAACCCCTGGGGGCCTAAGGCCAAGGTCCTATGAACCTACCTCAGAGGTATGGGTAAACCTCCAGCCAAGATCTCCAGTTCCAGAGAACAAAAGGAACACAGCAGGAGTAAAAAGCATGCATATGAGAAGATAACTTTACGAGTTACAACAGAGGCATCTAATAAATCAAATAGACTGTTGGCTTAATGTAATGTAACAAAGTAGAACCATTCAATCCTTCAATTGAGTGCTGTGTTAGTTGTCTAGGGCTGCCTTCACAAAGCACCATGTACTGGGTGGCTTGGCTGTGAACAACAGGCAGGTTGTCCTCTGATAGGTGAATGGATACATGTCTTTCAGTGAGTGAGTGGGTAAACAAACCATGATACATTGGGCAATGGAATAGTAGTCAACACTGAATAATGGTCTGCCAAATCATGAAAACACATGTGGGAACTTTATTGCACAGCACTAAGTGAAAGAAACCAATCTGGAAAGCTTCTCCACTGCATGATTTCAACTCAACCATCTGGAAAAGGCAAAACTATGGAGACTGTAAAGAGATCAGTGGCTGTCGAGGGTTGGAAGGAAGGAGGAAAAGGGGGGAGAGGAGACACATAGGCTGAGCACAGAGGGTTTTTAAGACAATGAAAATACATTATGGATACACGTCATTCTATACTTACTCAAACTAGTAGGATGTACAACAGTAAGAGTGACCCTGATGTAAACCGTGGACTCTGCGTGCATGATAATGACTTGTCATCGTAGGTTCATGAATTGTAACAAAGGCGCCACTCTGGTCCGGTATGTCCAGAGTGGAGGAGGTTGTGAGCTGGCAGGGACAGGAATGGATGAGAAATCTCTGTATCTTCCCCATTTTGCTTGGAACCTTAAACTGCTTTACAAAGGTTAAATCTTGAAAATAAATCAGTAACAGGCAGGGTGGGTTCCTTCTGAGGGCTGTGAGGGAGAATCTGTTCCGGGCTGTCTCTGGCTTTTGGAGGTTGGCAGCCATCCCTGGCATTTCTTGGCTTGTAGACCCATCACCGTGAGCCCCTGGCTCCACATGGTGTTCTTCTCATCCCTTTGTATAGTTACTCCCCGAGCAAGTCTGTCTCCATGTTTGTGTTCAAATTCCCCTCCCCACACACACACTTTTAAGGCCATCAGTCTTATCAGATTAGAATCTACCCTAATGACTTCTTTTAAAGTCTTTATTTCCAAATATGATCACATTCAGAGGTCCTGGGAGTTAGGTCGTCAACACATCATTTTTCAGTAGATGCAACTCAATGCATAACAAGTACTGAATGATTTTAAAGTCGTAACATGACATTTTGTAGTTTAATTCATAAGCAGTACATGGGGTAATTACTGGGTACAACTTACAGTGTTAGCCATCTGAAGGATGTTGGGGCAGTGGGGACAGCTGGGTCCCTCCCCAACAGATCGCTGTCTAAGACCACTCCAGTGAGAGTTAGAACCAACCTCCCTGCATCTACCTGATCCATGGACTCTCCATGAGGCCTGGGTCCTAACGCAGGCCCATAGAAGAACTCACAAGAGGATTGTCCTCTTCCACTAGGACACATGCCTTCTCTGGCATGGGAAGATAAAACTCTCTGTTAATAAATGTCCATCTACATGTTAATAAGAAGTAACATGGGTTTAAAAAGAGAGAAAATAAGAGATGAAAGGCATTCCATTTATTGGATATTTTTAGCTGTAACTCTCCCCATCTACTCTCCAAAGAAATAAAAAAAAAGAAAGAATGAAATCAACAAAGGAGGAAAAAGGGAGAACAAAGAAAAGATAAGAATTTCCCCCTGCATTTATTCCACATTTCTCAGCCTTCTCTGGTGTTAATATTTTAATTAATGAAAAGTAGTCTGAGGATCTTGAATTAGAAAAAGCTTCCTGGCCAATTCCCCATTTCTGGTTGGGAAAAAAATACAGTGCCCTGGAAGAGCTGTAAGCACAGGACCTATTTCCCAGATGACAGGGATGATAACAATAACATCATAAAAGTGGTTAGCACTTACTGTATGCCAAGCACTGACCTAAGCACTTTGCATCTATTAGTACTTAACACCACAATGAGTTAAGTACTATCACCTCCTTTTTACAGATGAGGAAAAGAAGCCAGAGAGATGAACTCACTTGCCCACCTCTCCCCTGCCTGGGTGTGTGTAATGGATTCCTGGTGGCTCCCCCGCTCTCTCCACTGAACAAATGTTACTCCCTGTGTGTCTTTCAGAACTCTAACCTCTGGTCTTTGAGTGGGTGAATCTGGCAGCAATTGTATTATTACATCAGATCCTGCCGGATGAGCAAGCTTCTCCTCTTGGAGGAACAGGGCTGGAGGGGATGGAGAAAAGGGATAGTGAATGGTCCTTCATCTTGCATGACTCTACCTTAAAGAACCAGCCCAAGGGACCAAAGACTGCTTTAGGGCCCTAAAAAGAGGTCATGGGTATACTTCTCCCCCAGGAGATCTGGATTCCCCTTAAGCTAGCAAATTCTCTAATTTTCTTTTTATTAATATCACATGACTTCTGTATGCCAATTAAAGGGAAATAAATTCTTTCCATAATTTTGAACTTCTCCATGTCTTAACTTCTAAATCCTGCTCTGTCAAAAATCAGAGAACTGATAGCTGGAAAGAAATGAATGAGCTACATTATAGTGCAGAGAGCCCAGACTTTGGGATCAGCCAGATGGTAGCTAAAAAGGCTATGTGTAGAATCTTGGCAAGTTATTGGCTTTTCTGTGCTGGGTTCACTCATCTAGACTGTGTAACAAGAGCCATGACGTCTATCCAATGCCGCTGTAAGGAGTGGATGGGATGCATCTGCCTGGGATCCAATGAGCACTGCACCCATGGGAGTTGTCACCCTTAGTTTCCCCATCCTAGTTTGTTTGATTCACTCACTCAAAGTCAAGGTTGAAAAAATAGAAAATAAAATAAAATTCAGAAAACAAAGTCAAGGTTGGCAGGTCTTGTTACATTCTTCTTTTTTTTAAGTCATCCATGTTACTATTTATTTTTACATAGACAATGGCTGATATATTTGCCGTTTTAGTCTTAGAAATGGCAAACCTACAACCTCAATAAGTGAAATTTCTCATTTAGTTCACTAGGAATAGTCCGACCTCAGGGGGCTCAGGTGATTCCTGGGGGGGGGGTCTCCTATAGTCTCCAAGGGGCCCTGAGAGTCTTTGTTAGAGGCCCCTAAAGGAAGTTAGGACTTAAGTTCTCTCTGGTAGGCTTCAGAGCTCCTTATTTGAGCAGAACATAGTACTTGCACATCTTGGAGACAGATGAGAACACCAGTCAGCAAAGTCCAAGATTATATTGATGTCCTGGCGCTGAATGCAAGCCACCCAGCCCCGAGGAAACTTTTTCCTCCACTGTGAAGTAGAAATGGGAATAGTGCCCATCTCACCAATATTGTGAGGATCAAATGAGATCCTGTGTGTGGTGAAAGTGCTTTGTAAAGAGGTGCAATGTTAGGGCTTGGATACATCTGAGTTCATGAGTTGGCTCCAGAAACAGCTTAGCCACCAAACAGGATGGGCTTAACAGGACAGCCCTGCTGACACGGACCATAAGAGCGAGATGTCTCATTTTGACTTGGAAGCTACTCCCAGTTGTACCAACAGTGTGTGGGGGGAACAAAACCTGGCTTGGATGGTGGTCCACTGTGAGAAGAGGAAGAAAATGTGAGCCAGGACTAGGGCCAAGGCACAGAGAAAGTAGCCCAGACACAGGCAAGAAACAGAAAGGCAGAAGGAAAGACTGATCTTGTATTTCACTCCAGGCAAAAAAGGTGGAGAAAGAGAGGAAGGGAGGGAAGGAGGGAGGAAGAAAGGAAGAGGAAAGAGGGAGAGAGGGAGGGAAAGAAGGAGAAAAAGAGAAGGGAGGAAGGGAGGAAGGAATGAAAGAAGGAAGGAAAGAATAAGAAGGAAGGAAGGGAGGGGAGAGAAGGAAGGGAAGGAAGGAGGAAGGACGGAAGGAAGGGAGGGAGGGAGGGAGGGAGGGAGGAAGGGAGGAAGGAAGGAAGGAAGGAAGGAAGGAAGGAAGGAAGGAAGGAAGGAAATATTACATACCTAGATTCAGGTGCATGCCCAGATCTTAGAACTGAGACAGACCCACGGAGACAGCCCAAGCCCAGCCCTTCCTAAAAACAAAGACCAGGTGCTTGCTGATTCTATATGCAACTCCCTAGCAGCATTCAAATAATTTTCTTAACTGCATTACCAAGTTTCAAAAACACCCTTCCTAAAAAAAAAAATGCATTTTTATATATAAAAAAAATTTAGGATTGTGTTTTTTTGGTTTAGCCTTTTAAAAAAAATTTTTTTCCCTCAAACCATAATTATGGCCTGCCCAAAATGGATTCTCCTCCATACAGTGAGGCTTTAATTTTTCCAGCCACCCCTCCCCATGCCTGTGACCCTCTTGTCTGATGAGGTGCACATGTTGTGGGAGCCGCTCCTGCGCCCTCAGACAGGAGCAGTGTGTGTGCTGCCAGTGTCCTAATAAGGCAGCCGAGGGCTCCCGTGGGTGAGGGAAGGGGAGTTGGGCTGGGAGGATATTTTTGCTGATTGAGGAGGATAAGGTGTGGTTTGGCAGGTACTTTGTTGGTTTGGCTGGCTCCCAACCTGGTATTTTCTCTTTTTACAGTTCAAATGATGTAAAACAGACTGTAAGAATTGTTTTTTTTTTCACAGCTCTTACGCTGCCGAGCTTCAGGAACACCATCCTGACACAGTATATCTGTATAGGTGATAGGGTAGAGGTGTGTCTGTATAGGTGATAGGGTAGAGGTGTGTCTGTATAGGTGGTAGGGTAGAGGTGTGTCTGTATAGGTGATAGGGTAGAAGTGTATCTGTATAGGTGGTAGGGTAGAGGTGTATCTGTGTAAGTGGTAGGGTAGAGGTGTATCTGTGTAGGTGATAGGGTAGAAGTGTATCTGTATAGGTGGTAGGGTAGAGGTGTATCTGTGTAGGTGACAGGGTACAGGTATATCTGTGTAGGTGATAGGGTAGAAGTATGTCTGTATAGGTGGTAGGGTAGAGGTGTATCTGTATAGGTGATAGGGTAGAGGTGTATCTGTATAGGTGATAGGGTAGAGATGTGTCTGTATAGGTGATAGGGTAGAGGTGTATCTGTGTAGGTGATAGGGTACAGGTGTATCTGTATAGGTGATAGGGTAGAGGTGTGTCTGTATAGGTGATAGGGTAGAGGTGTGTCTGTATAGGTGATAGGGTAGAGGTGTATCTGTATAGGTGATAGGGTAGAGGTGTATCTGTATAGGTGATAGGGTAGAGGTGTATCTGTATAGGTGGTAGGGTAGAGGTGTATCTGTGTAGGTGATAGGGTAGAGGTGTATCTGTATAGGTGATAGGGTAGAGGTGTATCTGTATAGGTGATAGGGTAGAGGTGTATCTGTGTAGGTGATAGGGTAGAAGTATGTCTGTATAGGTGGTAGGGTAGAGGTGTATCTGTATAGGTGATAGGGTAGAGGTGTATCTGTATAGGTGATAGGGTAGAGATGTGTCTGTATAGGTGATAGGGTAGAGGTGTATCTGTGTAGGTGATAGGGTAGAGGTGTATCTGTGTAGGTGATAGGGTAGAGGTGTATCTGTATAGGTGATAGGGTAGAGGTGTGTCTGTATAGGTGATAGGGTAGAGGTGTGTCTGTATAGGTGATAGGGTAGAGGTGTATCTGTATAGGTGATAGGGTAGAGATGTGTCTGTATAGGTGATAGGGTAGAGGTGTATCTGTGTAGGTGATAGGGTA
>PVJS01020755.1:0-32251 GCA_004027185.1 Glis glis | reverse complement strand
GGAACCCAGGGGCATTTTACCTCCGAGCTACACCTCCAGCCCTATTTTTTATTTTTTTATTTTGAAACAGGGTCTCACTAAGTTGCAGAGGGCCTCACTAAGTAGCTGAGGCTGGCGGTGAACCCAGATCCTCCTGCCTCAGCCTCCCAAGTACTGGGATTACAAGTGTGCACCACCATGCCCAGCTAAAAGTGTTATATGTGAATATAAGTAGAAATGATAAAATAAGAAACATAAAATGGGTATACAGAAAGCCTCTATATTCATGTTTTGTTAATCTAATGAAATATATGCTACATTATAGTATTACTTAATAGAGACATTTAGAAAACAAAATTTATTTCTCTCTCCTTCTGTTTACTTTGGTCTTCAAACTTCCTGCTGGTCATGATTGGTTTTTTCTTCCTGCAATTTTGTTGTTGTTGTTTTAGTAAGAAGTATTCTGAGCACAAATTTTGTTTTATGAAAAAAGAATAGCTAAAGAGCAAACTAACTAAAGTGAGCCCTGCAATGATTAACTAAAGTAGCCAGTAATTCTTATTAATATGTCCTCTATTGAGAAAATTAAACCATAATTCAGTATGAGTTATGTCTTAAAATATAAATTTGGGAGTGTACCCCCGAGGAAAAAAATGAATGTACTTTTTTTAATCGGTGCTCTGCAAATAAATTTAGTGGGACTGCACTTTCTCAAAAGACATTAAAAGTTAAAAATAATCTCAAACTTGAGTCTTTGCTAGATCTTATTATTTTTATTATTCATCAGCAGGTTGCATAGTATAGTGATTCAAATGTCTTCTTTCTTGTGTATAAGCTACAGAACCTGGGGAAAGTTAATTTTCCTTAGTTTTCTCACCTGTAAGGTGGGGTTAGTAAAAGTACTTACCTGAAAAAAATTGTTATGAGGATTAAATTAATCAGTTGGTTTCACATGCTTCAGATGGAGCTAGGCACCTGGTAAGTGTGCAACTAGAGTTATCTCTTATTATTCTACTTTATTATGGCTAAATTTACATTCAAAAGGAAAACAAAACTACATTCCTCATCACCTATAACAAAACTCTGTGCTATAAAATATAATCAGGAGAAGAAAAAGAGGCCTTCATAGAGTATAGCTAAATATAGCAAAATTTTACTTATACTGTCAGAGCACAGGGCTGGTTTACAGAATTAATTTTGCAGATAACTGAATGTTACCTTTAAAGTATTCTCCTGCTTATCCTCCTTGAATTTCCATAAAAGTTTAATTTTTTTAAATACTTTCCAATCTTATAAGCAGAACATGTTGATAAAAAGAGCCTTGGTGTTTAAAAATTTAAAAAAAAGTTTTATTGGGACTCAAAATTTAAATTCAGAAACCAACTCCCTGACTTTCTAGCAATTGTTCTGGGCAAATAATTCAATTTCTACAAAGGTTTTATTTACTTATTTGCAAAATGGAGATAACACCACCTGTACTAAGTGACTACTAATTTGGTATGAGATCAAAGAGTCTGTGCATAGCAGATATGTTTATAAAGTTATGAAGCTATAAACTGAATTCTAATTGTAAATACTTTATAATTATTATAATGTTTTATGTGTTAATAATTCTCAATACTTCAGCACACAGTTTTGAATCTATATTTTGAAACTAAATGAGCACAGCGATATTCCTAAGTCCATTAAAACAAAGTAAAGGTTTATCAATTTTAGTTTTTGCATTTATGATCCATAAACAATTTCATAAATTATGTACACCCTTGAACTTGCCACCTAAAATTTTCATCCTAACCTTTGCAAACCTACACTTTATATTGCTAAAGATATGTTTATTTTAAAATAAAATGTTTAATTTTCATTTTAAATGTGTCCAAAGAAATGTCTGTAACATAGTGATTTAATGTTCACTCAACAGTCTTTTAAGAAAAGATGGACAAGTTGCACTTTCAAAAAATGATGCTTGTTTCTTTTTCTCATCAAACTGATACTATCATAACCATTTCTGCCACACAACTTGATCCTAATCTAATTTTCATTCTTTAAAGTCTTCTGTTGATATCCTATTTTCTCTGCCATAGATATGTAAATCAACATCAAAATAAGTCTTGTGATCATTATAATCTAAATAAAAAATAGGGATTACATTATTTTGCATTAATAGCATACAATTGATCATATATCACACATTTTGATAAAATATTTATTAAGATATTCTTAATTTTTGTATAAATTGATAATGATTACGTTAATAATACATTTTATGTAGATATACTAACTTCCTTACTCAAGTGAATAAATTTTTGCTTACATGAAATAGTGTCCAGAATCAATTCTTCCTAGATTTTGCTTTTTTAGATAAAAACATAAGACTCTCTTCATATATAAGTCTACAAAAATGGGAGTTTTCCTATTACACCAAAGACAGTTCTTCATAAGAGTGATATGCCAAAAAATTACTATCACCAAAAATCATTCCTAATGCTCTATCAGTTGGAGAATTTATTACATCCTTCATAGATGTGTTGGAAACTTCCCATATTATAAAGGGATTTACCAAACTCTAGATATTTTTATCTCAGCATGAATATTTTATATAATCTCTTTGGTTCATTCCACATTTAGGGTTTTACACTTTGGACCAGGGCTCATGATATAACTCTACACATTTAAGAAGTTTATTGGAGGAAGATTGTGAAAGCAATTAGTCCAACCCGAAACCTACTCACAGGCAGGCCAGTCTTAGGAAAGAATGCATATGAAAATTTAAAGTAAAAAATTTTCTTAGAACTATGTGTTCCTCCATAGCCCTTAGAAAGTCACCAAGTACTCATTGTGAAGTGAGACTACAATGCACCAATAAAAAAAAAAAAAAAAAAAAAAAGAAAGTCACCAAGTAACTAAGTGTATAATACCTGGAATGCCATTTTTTGCCATTTTTCTTTTTCTACTGCTAAGCCATCAGTATATTTACCTCTAATTTTGCCCCTTTCAATCTTTGGTGTCTATCAACTATGTACATAAGAGAAGTAGACTCTTAGTTTATACATTGATGGTAGTATTCTGAAGACACTCTTTATGAAGAACATTGACTATTCTAAAACAGTTGCTTTAAAAGTCTTTTTACTTCATTCTGAGTTCAGACTTTAAAGTTGCTAGAAATTTGTTAAAAATAAAACTGGAGTATAGCGATATATTGTAATATATCACTAAATTAATATTCATCCTATCCCTTGAAATTACTGATAATGCCCTATTAATTTTCCAAAATCCTCTGAACTTGATTATCCATTGAATTTACCTCAATATTCAAATACATGTGAAAATTTTAAGCCAATTTCCATACATTTCAAATATTTACTTTATGGTAGTCTTTTTTCATGTAGGAAATCTTTTTTAAAATTTATCCTTTTTCTGCAACCAACTCTTTAGTTATTGAGAAATTTCTAGATATGTGTGATTCAAAAAGGGTATATGTAACTGGGCATGGTAGTACACACTTGTCCTTGGGAATCTGAGATAGGACAATGTCCAATTTGAGGCCAGTATGTGCTAACTTAGTGAGACTCTGTTTCAAAATTAAAAGTACAATACATTTGGAGTGTAATTCAGAGGTAGAATCCTCCTGAGTTCAATCCTCAGTACCACAAAAAGAAAGGGTATGTGATGGAGGTGGGGAAGATGGGGGTTAGAGAGGAGTCATTGGTGCAAAAATGAATAGGAAATAAAAATGAATATTTATGAGTATACTAAAGAAAAACAAAATTTGAGTAGTAACCAACATATAACTTAATTTAATCTGAACTCTTCCCTACAGAAAGTAGCAGAATCTTTCCAAATATTGATCCTTCCTCTGTAGCAGACCCATCCAGCAGCAGTGTCTAGTGGACAGCTGGACCTGTCATATCTCAGTGCCTAGCTGGCTCAGGGAAGCAGGTGCCTCCAAGGGATGTAAAATTCCACTGTGATTTAGGAAGAGAGGAGATTTCATCCGTGAATTTCTGGCTAGACTCTCTCTTTACAAGATTGCTGCCTTTTCCTATTCCCATGACTAATCATCTCTCAAGGTCAGAATTCTGTGATATTAGTCATTAGTTCCTTGAGTCACTTGGAGAAAGTAAATCTGAAGAACAAAGAAAACAACCATGACTGTAACGTTACAAAAACAGGTGAACCAGAATTTGGAAGAGAGATTGATAGGGCTTCTCCAAAGATGACTGGACTTTGAATTCAGAACCACCTTGGGTTGAATTACAACTCTTCCTGCCACCTACTGGTATTATGGATTTGGGGATTAAACTTTTCTCAGTCTTTATATCTGCTTCTATAAAGTGAGGCTAGAAACATATACTGAAAAGGGCTAGTTTGTGAGGGTTGACTGAAATGTCTCATGTGATGATATTTAAACAATTAACCTTACCTGTCACTTTTTTTGAGCAGTTCTCCCTGGCATTTCTATTCCATGCCCACAGCCACGCTGGATACTTTGCTGTATTATACTGTACTGCAAATCACTCATTTAATCACTATTGCCCCTGCTAAACTGAAAAGGACCCTGTTAGACTTACTCATTGTGATGCTTAGTATAGTTTTTGTCACATGGCTGATGCTTAAATACATAAATACAATTAGAACTCCAAATTAAAAAAAAACTGTGAAGATAATAAATAGAAGACAAGACACATTCTGCTAGAAACAAGAATTGGTGGGAATAGGTCAGGGCAGGTTTAGTACAGAGGTAGCATTGGCGTCTATCTTACTCTGTTGTTCTTTAGCTCATCTGATCCTGATTATCAGAAATTGAAGCACATGCAGAAATCTCTGTATTTCCTCTTTGAGATAAATGGGAATATCCACTATCTACAGAGTTTACTTGAACCTGCTTGTTAATTTTATTTTGAGTATAAATTAGTGGTTCTAAATTCTCACTTTGCATACTGAAAGTAGAGTGAACTGATATTTGTCTTAGGAAAATAAGTAAATGCCACTCATATGGTGATATTTTGTTTTCCTGTGTTTCTAGAATATATGAAGAGAACTCAGAGGCAAGGTTACGTACGTAAAGAGTGGGTGAGGAGAAGGCCTGAAGAATAGTTGATAAATGAACAAGTATTTTGTTTAAATGTGGAAAAACGTTATCCATTTGGTTTTAATTTGAATCAAACAATATGATATTTTTGATTATCATTCTTACAAATGCAAGCATTGGATTTTGTTTTGTTTTCTTTTGATGATCTGCAAACTTGGTCTTAGTGAAATGTGAATACTGTTTATGTAGATCAAAATTTCTACCTCATGGGAGTCTTTCATTTATTTTTTAGATTCAAAGAAGTCATTTTTATTATAAGAAAATTCCTTTCTTTCATCTATTAGAAAAAGATAAATTAAGCAAGGTGTGGTGGCCTACGCCTGTACTCCCTGAACTTGGGAGGCTTAGACAGAAAGGTCATACGTTCAAGGCCAGCCTCAGCAACTTAGAGAGATTCTAAACAACCTGGTGAGACCCCGTTTCAAAATAAAAAGTAAAAGGGGCTGGGAGTGTAGCTCGGAGATTGAATGTCCCTAGGTTCAATCCCTAGTAACACACACACACACACACACACACACACATACACACACACACGAAGGTAAATTTGTCATTCACTGTACTTATGTTTACCTGCATTTTCTTGTTGAGCACACTTGTAATCACTTTTAGTATAATTTGTATTTAACATAGCACATATTTGAGGAACATAATTAAATATAATAAATGTGTGGTAATTATAAATTAGAGAAGGAAAGGAAGAAGAATGGAAATTGAATGCTTTCTAAAAAAATTAGAAATAGAAAATGTTTCTTGCTCTAAAAAATTGTAATGGTCCCTACATTTGAAATTCCTTTGATATATTTTTATCCTCAAATTCTCTGTTTTATTCTTGAACTCGTTTCCTATAAGGAACTCCTGACTGTGTTCTCTACAATTTTCTACCTTAGCCATTAATCTCTCGTGTGAAGCTGTCAAAATCTTTTATGAAAATCGAAATGTACTATATCCACTTTTCTTATCTTTCACAGTGCATTATTTTCAAGCAGCCCAGCAAGTTAGTTAAGCACAAACTGCCTCGTAAAAATCATGTTAGGAATACAGCCACACTTTCCTCAGCTTTTGTTCTGTTACCAATATTTCACAATGGTCTTTGCAATCAATACCAAACACACAGGTCTATTGTTTCTGGCTTTGCTTGTCTCATGAGCTCCTTAATTCATTACTCGCTTCTAATTTATAAGGACTTCATGGATGTCATACTATTTATACACATACATCTCTTTTTTTCCTCTCTATCTCTAATTGGCCTCTCTAATTACAAGCCTTTGAAAGAAGCTATCCTATTTTTCTTTTTGTTTTCTCTAAAACATTAGTCTATCATGTGTATGTTTTTAAGATTTCAAATCAATAGTGTACAGTTCTTTAAAGGACTAGCTTCTTTTTCATGCACTTAGTAAAAAAGAAAAAAAAAGATGGGCTATGAATTAAATATGGAACTTTATGGACAGCTAATAGATTTTAAAGTGGCATTTTATTGAGTTATAAGCAAATGAATAGATTAAATTTTCTTTGAAATACACTCTGGTCCAATAATTAGAGGAAACCATTTTTGGCAAAGCATACTTTTGATTTTGCCAAACACCAAATTGTCTTACACATAATGAGAAACATTTGTCTTTCATCTTTAGCAATGGCTGAAAGTCATCATTATCTAACAGATGCTCAGTGACCCTTGTGAAATGAGCTGGTCATCCCAATGAGCTATTAATGCATAGGCAACTACAGCAGGCGAATCACTGATATTACCCCTAATTAAAGTCTACTTTTGTATTTAAACAGAGAAAACAAGGTGAAACTGAGATATACCTATCCAGTTTTACTGAGAAATAACCATACTTCAAATGAATTCAAGATTGTTATGTTGAGCCAGTATCTGAGTCAATTCCCATTTCAATTCCTTCAACAAACTTTTTTTTTATTTCTGACTATGTAAATATGCTGGAAAATTAAAAGATATAACAAATAGTTCCTTACTTTCAATATGTGTACAATCTAAAAGGTCGGATAAATATTCATATCATGATCACCATGACACTCACAATAAAAGCATTATAAAAGACACGATGGTTTATAGGAGAGAGCATACTTCACCACATTAGAATTAGGAAAATTACCTGGAAAAATAGGTATGTGAGTTGGCTCTTTACTGACAGGAATCATTTAGAGAGTTTGAAGGGGGCATGAGTAAGAACTGTCAATGGAACAGTTCTCAGCAGGAAAGACCAAGAGAAGTACTGAGAAAAAGACACAAAATAGGGAGTAAAGTTGTGCAGTCACATGCAATCTAATATGATGAATAGGAGTACATGAGACAAGGGAGGAAGAAAGTCTGTAAAGTCATCTGGAGGTGAATGATAGATGATTTTAATGCCATGGGTTGGGGAATAATTTCAGTAGGCATTTTAGAACAAATAAGGAATACTCTTGAGAAAAAGATTGTGAGGAGGGCTTTTTAAAAATATAACCCATGGTGGCACATGCCTGTAATCCCAGTACTTGGGAGGCTGAGACAGGAGTATTGCAGGTTTGAAGATGGCCTCAGCAAGTAGTAAGACTCTCATCAATCTAGTGAGACCCTGTTTCAAAATAAAAGTAAAATAGGACTGGGGGTGGAGCTCAGGGGTAGAATGCTCCTGGGTTCACTCCTCAGTACGACATGCACTCAAGCATACATACACACATGAACTGGACAGTAAGGTAAATGATTTCACATATACTATGGAATTAAAAATTTTAGAATAACCCTCTGAAGCATATATTATTGTCCCTTTTATATGCTTAAAAAGGAGGGTCCAGAGCTGACAAAAATTATCTCAAGGTAGGGGAATTAGAAAGCAGCAGAATTTTAGATCTTCTCTTCATTCATTCACTCATACATTTATTCATCCAATTATTTTTACCAAGTTCTTATTGCGCTTCCTTCTTTTTTTCAGTATTGTCTTTTTGGCTAAGTATACTGAGTTGGGATTATATGGCCCCAGAAATCCTAGAAATTTCCCAAATATTGAGACATATGGGTAAACAGATCATAAGAACATACTGTTATAGGTTAATATAATGTAGGAAGGTAAAAAGTCCAGACAGTTAAAAGAGGGAAAGCACAAGTCCTTTTTGTGTAGTATGAGTTCAAATAAGGATTCTTAAAGCAGACAGAATATGTGGATAGAAGCAAGTATGATCATCTTATTTAGAAGTCAAGACAGTTTGGACTGATTTGCCAACAAAGAGAATTCAAAAGAGAAGATAGATGGGAGAGTCATGGTCAAGATTGTATCATTAGTCCCCAAAGATGAGAGATCGGTACCAAAAAAGAGTGAACAGATTATACTCTTTCTGATTGATTAAATTTAAGTGCCTGGAAAAAATACAAGTACTACTTAAGTCTAGGGAAATTAATCAGATAATAATTATTTTCTTTTATTGTATTTGAGGTATAGGTAGTATCAGCACGAGGAGATAATCAACCAATAATTATAAATTCAGTTGTTAGGAAAGAGATATATTGGGAAATTATTTAGAACAGATGCAAGTAGGTCATGCTATGGGACATTACGAACAGAGAAGAGTTTTATAAACAAACACTTGTAGGTACAGAAGATTTGGGTGTTGAAAATGGTAGTAAAGATATTTTAACACAAAAGCCAAGGAAAATTTTAACAAGAAGGCGTATTTTTTAGTGTCTAACATTGTAGGGATGCCAGACGAAGACTGAAGTCATTAACCAGAGGCTCACTTCTCAGTGTCATTATTGAGAGCATTTTTGGCAGAGTGGGGGCAATGTGAGGATGTGAGACTTTAAAAAGGTTTTAGGGAAGAGATGGGAGATCGTCAGAAAATCCACTTTCATCAGTGCTCAATCTTAGTCTTATTACCAGAAGGAGATTCATGTAAAATTGAAACTTTTAATAGCTTTCCAATCTTCTTCCTTTTTGATCTCATTGCATTTTAATGTCTCTAAGTTTACTTCCTTTAGCTTACTACTTATATATAGCAGGCTTTATTTATAGATAAAACTGAGCAATTAGATGATCTGTATGGTCTGTAGTTTCTGAAATTACAAATCACAACCTCCCTATTTGGTTGTTGTTGAGTTGGCAAGCATCATTTAATTGCTGACAATTTTATTTAAAAAATGTATTCAAAGCCTGTCTTCAGCCAACCAACATTTTTGTACTAAACTTTCTTTAGAGTATAATCAATATTTCTGTCCTCAAAATAATATAATTGCTGGATACTTTATTTCCATTTCCTTTAACTTATTTGAATAATTTTAAATGTATGGAAGCAGGACAGAGTCTGACACTTTATTATTCACTCTGGACCTTGGAGGAATAATGGAATAATGGTTAGACATTTCTTCCATTACTTTTTTTTTTTTGGTAATAGGGACTGAACCCAGGGGCATTCTACGTCTGAGCTACACCCCATCTCTTTTTTTATTTTTTATTTTGAAACAGAACCTCACTAAGTTGCTGAGTTTCAACCTTCCAAGTACTGAGATTATAGGCTTGTGCTACCACCACTCATCATTGCATTTTTAATTAGTATATCAAGGGATATTTTCAACAGCAAGCATTTATAAACACAGGCTACATCCCCATTTCTTGTTGCTATAAAGAAAATGGCTACTTCAAAATTAACCATTCTGTGTATATTTGGAGAACAAAGACCAAACTAAAAAGAACTCATTCTCTTTAAGGAAAAGAACTTTCACATGAATTGATTTATTATGAACTGACTATCATGAGTCCAACTTCTATATCTTCTTGATAGACTATGCACTATATATCATAAATTAAGGTGTTGAAAAACTGAATGACAAAATATTAAAGTTGGTTGGACATAAGCCTAAGTAAAATGGAAGACTTTAAAAAAATTCTTGCTGACCTAAGCAATTACAAGGATAATTCACACATATAGTTGCCTCAGAATTAATAAGTGTTTAGTTGAGAACGAGGGAAGTGTTAGAATAATTGTCATTTCAAATAATCTATACTTTTCTTATTTCCAAAAAATAAAATGGGTGGATCAAGATATTAAAAATAAAAATCCATAAAAACACATTGCTTAGAGTACAAAGTGCAATCATACAATAAATTGTAATAAAAAGTGTTGCAGACTGGTAGCTGTCGGCCACATACAGTAATGACCAAATGACAGTTACCAGCAACATTAACATCATTTATCTTATGAAAAACATTAGCGAGAGACACTAGTCAAACATATAAAAATACTTTATAAAGTTAATGCTATTGCTAATTTTTCCATAGTTCAAAGTAACAAAGTAGCCGGGCGTGGTGGCGCACACTTGTAATCCCAGTACTTTGGGAGGCGGAGACCGGAGGATCCGGGTTCGCAGCCAGCCTCAGCTTTCTCTCACTCTCTCTCTCTCTCTCTCTACCTAGTGAGGCCCTCTGCAACTTCGGGAGACCCAGTTTCAAAATAAAGTGTAAAAAAATAGGGCCTGGAGTGTAGCGCGGAGGTAGAACGCCCCTGCGTTCAATCCCCGGTACCGCAAAACAAAACAAAACAAAACAAAAAAACCAACAAAGTAGCAAAGTAGATATATTTGGAATTGGGCTTTGAACATATTTCCAAATGAACCCAGTTCCTGGCCCTTTCTACTATTCTCTTCAGACTACTACAAAATTACCATTTTCTAAGATATCTTTCAATTTGCTCATCTGCCACTGAGCAACTCTTTTGTCCTACACCAGATTGTCTAAATGAAGTCAGTCAATTAATAATATTTTCAATAGCTGTGGTCAGTTTGTGAGTGGGTCCAATGGTGCAGTCAGTAAAAGAACAGGTGGACAAATAATATAATGCCGAAAATAATTATCTCCTGTGGTAGTAAATTATCGAATATTAATATTGCCGCATTTCTAGCCTACAGATGCAAATGGCAGTGTACTCAGAACTCTGGGGTTCACTGACATGATAGATTATAAGCTCCATGAAGAGCCGGGCATGGTGGTGCCTGCCTATAATCCTAGTACTTGGGAGGCTGAGACAGGACGATTGCAGGCCTCGGCCACATAATGAGATCCTCAGCAACTTAGCAAGACCCTGTTTCAAAATAAAAATAATAAAGGGCTGGGATTTTGTTTGGAGGTAGAATGCCCCTGGGTTCAATCTGGAGTACCAATAAACAAACAAACAAACTCCACCAAGGCTGTCTTCACCACTAAGGTGAAGCAGATCTTCCCAGAGAACAAAAATGTGGACTGCATCTGTTCATTTACACAGCTATTTATTTTACAATCTTTGGCTTGCTTACTTGTTCACCCATTGGAATTATGGGAACAATGAAATGGTATCAGTTATTTGTGACTTGGCATGGACCTGTCTTCTGCCTTAGCATTAAAATGATAAATTTCACTACTTTTACCTTTGGTGCTTTTGCATTTACTTTTCCCAAGAGTTTAGCACTGAAAATTATTAGAGCAGTACCTGTTAAAATATCTCAGTTATAGGTCAGCAGTGACACTGACCATGATACATATCTTTGTTGTCAATTCCTTTTGTGATTTTGTGGCTGAGAGCATGAAATTTAGTTTTCACAGAACCTTCAGCCTGGTTCAGTTAACCATGCTGTTGCTGAGGAAGGGAAGGGCTTATAAACAAATCATACTTCTGTGTGGAGTCTTATGTTCACACATTGTCTGTAAAGAAAATTTGCTCTATTTTAAAACTGAAGATATGCTGATGGCAGCATTAAGATGGGTAAATTCAATTTCTTTCCATTTGTGTTTCTAGTAAGCCAGGTATATCTCTAGTACATAAATAAATATTTTAAAATGACAGACCTAGCATTGATTAGTTTGGGTGACCAGATGATATTAAAACAAACTAATGCATTTTTCTCTGATTTATTTAAATTCTAAACATACTTCAGTATGTCAACTTGATTACAAACTCTTTAAGTACAAAAATTTTCTTGAAGTCAATATAGTCACAGAGCCTGGCAGTGTCTGACATCTATCAAGTACTAATTAATTACTGGTTGGATATATTACTAATTGAATAAATTATCTTTCATCATAATTATTAATGATATAAGTTAGAAATATATTCAAGTATAGTAAGGGGAATTAAAAAATTATCAAACCAAATAAATGATGATGAAATAGCATTATCTTGTAAAACTAAATGCTAACCTTTCTTCTTTCATTTTTTTTTCTTTCCATTTGTTTGGTTTTCATGTTTTTTCTTTTCTTTGTATTCCCCTGGTGGTGTGGATCAAACCTAGGGCCTCATTCATTTCAGACAAGTGTTCTACCACTGAGCTACATCTCCAACCTTTAAATTCTAACATTTTAATTTTCCTTTTTAAAAGCATTTATTGCCAAAGCTTTACGTAGTCTGGGGAGTGAAAACTCTTTCTGTACATGATGAAAATAATGAAAAATAAATAACTTTATATTTGATTTACAAAAATTTGTTATCAAAGTCAAGGCAAGAAGTAAAAATCAATGTTTTAACACTGATATTTTAAAAGTTATACCATGTTTGTGAAATTGTCTGTCAGTACATATCAGTCATATCAGCAGGGAA
The DNA here is from genome assembly GCA_004027185.1 of Glis glis. Classification (NCBI taxonomy): domain Eukaryota; kingdom Metazoa; phylum Chordata; class Mammalia; order Rodentia; family Gliridae; genus Glis; species Glis glis. The sequence continues at coordinate 19,626 of PVJS01020755.1, read as the reverse complement.
TATTCCTATTTTACCTTATGTGTATTTTAATGGTTATGTGAGTATACTATGTCTAAAATCTAACTGTTAAGAATGTGGAACTTTTGATAACATTACCTAGTAAAAGGGACTCAAAAATAGAATCTTAAAGGACTCTAAATCTTATTCTGCCACCAACTAACTGTAATTCAGGACTTAGTGTCTATAGCCCTATGTACCTTTATCAGTTAAACAGGATTAGTAGTTCCCAAAGTGGATACCATGGAACTACTTCCCTGGGATGTTAACAAGTGTCTCTTCACTCCCATTTGCCTATAAATGGATTAAAATAATGATATTTCCTTACTGTAGGAATATATAGACCATTTAGTATGTTAATGTTCATGAGAACTCTACAACAGAGAGGAATAATACACATATATTCCCAAACTTTGTTGTTTTTGTTTGCCTCTGAACATGGTATCTGAAGTGAGTCTTCCAGAATTAGTATTTCATACAGGGAAAAAATGCCAAACTGAAAGTCATGCCTGCATCCCAGTGCATACTTCAGAGTCTCACTTCATCCATTCTGACTCATTTAGAGATTTAGTCTATAGAGCAGAAAACTAAATGCCAGTAGTCATAGTACTAGGATTAAATTCAAGGGTAAGCATGATATCATCAGCTATTTGCTCTGCACAGGTAATTTGAAGCTTAAAAATCCAGTTTTATAAGCACTGAAGGCACTTCAAACCAATTCTAGGCAGAGAATTAGTTCACTCTGTATGAAAAGAGAACTGAACTAAATTGATATATAGTTGGTAGTTTTATGGATAAATGCATATCAATATAGAGATTCACGATCAGCATATACAAAATAGGGCTGGGGGTGTGGCTCAGTGGTACAGCCCTTTCCTGGAATATATGAGGCCCTCGGTTTGATGCTCTGTGCCACAAAGAAAGAGAAAGAAAGAAAGAAAGAAAGAAAGAAAGAAAGAAAGAGAGAAAGAGAGAGAGAGAGAGAGAGAGAGAGAGAGAGAAAGAAAAAGAAAGAAAGAAAGAAGAAAGAAAGAAAGAAAGAAAGAAAGAAAGTCCGTGGTAGAGTGTCTAGGATTTGCAAGGCCCTGAGTTCAATTCTCAGCACCAACCACCATCACTAAAAATAACAATAATAATAATAATGTTCTGGAATGGAAAATATTTGTAGATGAATAGCCAGAGTCTAGAGAATTTTTGAAGATGAACAGCCAGAGAGTCCAAAGAATTAAAGCTCTTTGTAAAAGATTAACATTATATGTGACCAAACGTTTTCAGTAATTACTCTTAAATAATAATCATATTAAATGTTTATTGTATTTGAAGCCAATCCAACATATCTACTAATCTCTTTGGTATTGTAAATGTGTTTAACATACATCAAATGTCCATATGAAGAAAAACTTACTGCTGGTAAATCAATAAATGGAAGCAGAATACTGCAACTGGCTCTACCAAAGGCAAGGGGGAGACAGTGAACAAGGCAAAGAAGGTTCCTGCCTTCAGGGGACTTACATAGTAATCTCACTTCCTCATCATCATTCTACCCACTTTTATCTTGCTCAGTACCATTAAATGACTCCTTATGACCCACAGAATCAAGTCTGAAGAGGCATTACCCTGGAATTAAAGATATTTTACAATCCAACTTCTATTTACTTTCCAACCATTTCTTTTTTCCTAGAAACTTTTAATATGAAATTTGCATAATAGGCAACTTGGTCTTTTTTCTCTTTCCTCAATAATTATTACATTGAGCCATTAGTGGTAGATTTCCCTGAAATATCCTCATTATACTTACTACATGTCAGAGCTTCATTTATCTTTTAATGTCTATTTTAAATAAACTCTTTGAAATTCTTCTTTCTTACCATCTCTCGTGAACATAGTTTCCACTAAAGTACGTACACTTAATATAGGTCATGGAGGATCTTTAAAAATGTCTTTTTATTTGCCCACATCCACTAAGTATACATACAGCATTTTCAGAAGAAAAATGTGAGATGCATTTTACTGCCTGTTGCCTTCCCTTTCTACTACATTTCCCCCTTTGGGAAATCCCTTCTTTTAGCATCAACATCTTCCAATTTTCTAACTACTTTCCCCAAAGTAGGAGTGAACAGATTTTGAAACATATATTTATTCATCAGTATGTTAACCAGACATTTGTTTCTTAAACCTAATTTATAACCAGAAATGGAACTCTGGTCTCTAAATAAAGGAATCCAGGTTAAAATTGAAATATAGGAGAAAACAGAAAGACTAAGAGGAGACTTTTTCCAGACTCGAGGGAATTATAGGACTGCCAAGAACAACAATGAATACAACAGTGATTCATTATTTTCAATATTTTGATAAGTAGAACACTTTATTCTTTCTCAAAAATGTCAGAGGCATCCACTCATGTAATGTGGTCTTTCCCTTAAGTGCTACTCTACAGCTGCTAAGATCTCATTTATCTTTTAAGACCCAGCCTCTTGGTCTTAATGTTGTCATCCTGTGAAATCTTTCTTAACCCCACCTCCTGACAGATTAACTTTTTATTAATATTATCTCAGTATTTTTGTTGATGCCATTAAAATCTAACTCATTATGTCAGTGCAAATGACAAAGGACAACTGACTTTCCCTTGGGTAGTCTAGTTCATTTTAACTCTCCCATTACCATTTATAGCACGGTGATTTCCAATCTATATATCTGGCCAAAATTTCTCCTTTGCTTTTCAGACCTATGGAGACAAGCATTCACATCTAAAACTGAATTTATTTAATATCAAACCAATTTTTTTCCATATCTTGTATCTATTTCCATTTTCACTATTTTTCCAACAATTACCAATACTAATACCGATATGTTAAAAACTTTCTTTTTTCTTTCTGGAACATAACCAATAAGTTATGAAGGTCAATACTTCTAAACTTTTTAAGTATCCTTCTTTCTCTACCTATCTTCTTTGACAATTTTTTACTGGGCGGAGAAATATATTAGAAGGTTTTTTTCTTAACAAAAATGCATGATAAAATGTTTTGAATACACTATTCATGATAGGAATATTGGATATATTTTTCTGTGTCTCTAAAGTCTGATCTATTTTGAGTCTAAATAAACTTAAGTGAATATTTAATTTTGCCATTCACTTCTTAACATGTATGTGTTCCATGGTAATTTCATTGCCAATAATTTATTTTTTAGGTTGGCCTTATGTTCTAAATCTCATAATCATCTCAACATATGAAATTCTTACTTTTAATATTTTCACGACAAAAGTTGATTAAGCCCCAATAGTAACTATTTTTTCCCATTGATACTTTGCAAATTGAAAACATTTATACGTGGGAGCATTTTTTTTCCATGGAAAATTCTCAAGAACAATTTTGATAAGAAAGAAAGGGAAGGAAGGAAGAAAAAAACTAGAAAGAGCATCATTAAGAGATGACTAGTCTAGATTATATAATGTCACATATTTTTTATACCAGATGTACCCAAAATTGTAAATCATACAAACAGAAACAACATAAATTTATATAGACTTTCCTCAAGCCCCCAACTTTCAAATTTAAATCTTTCATGGGCTTGAAGGAAATAATGTATTCACTCTGAGGATTGTATAAAAATGGCATTAGCATTCATGCATGGTATCCCTGTAGCAAATGGACTGTAAAACGTTTTTTAAAGCATAGTATATTTATAGATATCTTTCATCTTTACATAAATGTTGAAGAAATCTCACACACCTCTTTCAATCAATTTAAATCAACAACGTTTACTGATAACTTCCTATGTAAAAAGAAAATAAACATTATGTTTGCCCTAAAAAGCTTCTTTTGAACGTGTTCTTGAATAAAAATTTCCTTATAATTACCTTAATATAATATCACTAGATTTTGTGCTTTGTTTTATATCGTACTGCCAAAGTTATATCAAGTTATTTGTTGATAAAGTAGATCCTTTAAAAGAAGGTTTATTGCCATGAAAATCTGAACCTGATAAAAAGCAACTACATATAATTTTACAAGGGTTTATAATATCTAGAATATTATTGTAGTATGAAATGAAGATGTAAGTTTCCTTTATTTCCTGTTAAAGTTGAATCTTTAATGGCCAAAGCAGATCCTCAAATTAATGATTTTGCTGTTATTAGGTTTTCATTTCTTGTATCTATCCTAAACTCTGTCCAGCATTCCCCTGAACATTAGAGGCTCATTAGAAGGCTCACAGTTAATCCGCAGGGCTAAACATTTGTTCCATCATTAAAGCCTGCTTTCCTGGGATTTAGAAATAAGCAGAATCTAATTTTCAATAATTTCATTGCCTGGGTCATAGTAGTAAATTTAACTCAGTCAGTTCTTATAAAATTATCTTTTATTAAAATGAACTATATGTTTTGTAGAAATGCAAAAATGCTCCCAATGAGAAAAAAATTCCTTAAAAGCCAGAATACAAAATGTAATTGTGCTTACTTTCCTCAGGTATCATTTGGTATGATATTAACCCCATGGCGTACATAATTTAATGACTCTTAACTTTTCCACAAACAAATTATTATTATGCCTATATATCAGACTTGTCAAATACACACATGGGAACATTCTACCACTTTCTTGAATTGCCTGAGCGATTCGCTAGTCACATTTTCAGCTCAGTAAGACTCATCACTCCCTTATGAAATCAACATGAACTGAACATTAGATGTGGGTGGACCAAAGGCCAGTCCAAGTCCAGTTTAGGAGCCACCATGAATACTTTTAGTTCCAAAGTTTGGGTCTGGTTTCAAGTCAAGTACTTCCTCTTCCAGTCTCTGGAGGTACAATGTTGGGATCAGTTTTCATGCAAATTCTTGAAGCAGGGTTATGAAGTAAAATTTTATAGTGTTTAGATATATGAATTGTGTTTGCTGAGTAAAATGCCAAGAGTATAAGGCTTAAGTAAGCAGTGGTCTTGGAGAAAGTGATTCTGGAGTCAGTAGATGTGATATCTGGCCCTTGGAACTGTCACTTACTATTTCTGGTCCTTAACCTCCCAAAGCATCAAGTTTCCTGGGACATCCAATCATGATTACAATATCAGCGACTGCGTAGGTGGTAGTGAGGATTGAATTAGGTGATATAGTAGGTGCTAGAGCATTAAGACATGTGGGTCACCATAGGCAGAATCATGGGGAATGAGAGGCCTGACTTCCTATTCTAGAGCTATTTCTTACTAATTCTATCATCTTGGACATTTCTCTCCATTCCTCAATCCTTCATTTTATACTTCTAGAGTGCTCATATTAACAATTAGCTTTGAGCTGTTTTATGACTAAATGAGATTATGGTTATGAAAATACTTTGTAAACTGTAAAGCGCTTCAGAGATTTGGAGTCAAACAGACCATGGAGGCTGGAATCCCATTTTGCCACTGATTCTTGATGTGAGTTGAAAAAGTCACTATCTTCTCTGAGCTCCAATTAGTTTCAATTGTGTGTACAACTGCAATAACTCTGACATCCATTTTCTAATGAAATCATCTCAAGTTTGGGGGCAGCTTAAATATGCTAGTTTTATTAATATTCATACTCTTAATATTCTTAAGAAATTCTTACAAATGAGGGAAAATGACAAAGTTGACTATTGGCAAGCATAAAATAATGCTCTCAAGAAAAAAAAGTCCAATGCAGTCTTAAAAAGTGATGAATGCCAAAATGTCAGATAAGACAGAGGGAAAAGGATCTATTATTATACCCTATTTCCTGAAGACAAGAGTCCAATGTGCACTTGTCAACACTAAAGGTCAATACAATCCTGGGCATCATTTAAAAGGTTATTGGAAACAAATCAGAAAACATGATTTCTTTTTGGTTTTACACAGATATGTCAGGGGATGATGGTAAAGGGAAGTGTATAATTATTGTGACAAAAATCCGCAGCATTTGCTTTTACATATTCTCCCTTTAAAAATGATTTCTTCCCTTATTAAACTACCATTTTACTTGCTCTCAAGTAAAATGAGCAGGAATGAACATTTACAAAGGAAATTAAACCCTCTTGATCTAGCATGGTCAGTGGTCAGATTGTATAAGTGGGGAATTAGCCTGCAATCACTGGTATAATGATATCACATTATAATGAAAATCTGCCCTAGTTGACTCTATTCAAGATACTTAAAAATCCTTTAGAAATTAAGTCGCACCTATCTCTTAGATAATGATATGTTAAAGCATATCTGATTATTGCATTTACAGATGCTAATTTAGAAGAATAAAAAATGTCTCCCACTTATTTCTTTCAGAGGATACACCATTTTAAAACTTGGAGTTTTACTCCTTCCAAATTTTTTCTCTCCCCTTCCTCCCTCCTTCCCTCCCTCCCTCCTTTCCCTTCCTCCCTTCCTTTCTTCCTTCCCCCTTCTTTCTCTCTCTGTCTTTCTCTCTTTCTTTTTTTCTGTGGTACTGGGAATTAAACTCAAAGGCATTCTACCTATGAACTACACCCTTAGCCCTTTTTATTTTTTCTTTGAAACAGGGTCTTGCTAAGTTGCTGAGGCTGGCCTCTAACCTGCTTTGATACTCCTGTCTCAGCTTCCCAAGTACTGGGATTACAGTACTTGGGAAGTACACCATGCCCAGCTTCCAAATTTTAAGTTTTTTTTTTAAGCATACCTTTTGTTTTCTCTCACCTGAAAAAAAAATGAGTTATATTAGTTATAGTTGTTCTCAACCCTAAATGGATCTTAGATCACCCATGAAACATTTTAAACATCAAAAACAGCCTAGCCTTTTGGTTCAAAAATAGTGAATGCTAATCACACAGAAATATTCACTCTTTACTTCAAGCCTTCCAGTGTCACTCTTTCAAGGAATTGTTTACTATTTCTTACATGTGTTCCTAGAAATTCTATAAGCAAGAATATTTTTTGTATCTATATGTGTTTAAAAATTTTAACATAAATATGATTATCCTGTATATATGTTATAGTTTGCTTTCCTTTATAGTATATCTAGTATATCTTTCTATAATGCCCACATGTAGGTACATTGTCCTTCTTTTTAAATTCCTGAAGATTCATCCACACACTATCTTCAGGAGACCTGTATATAGATGATCCATTAGTCAGAGCGAGGGTACTAAAGAGGAAGGACCCTTCTAGCTCAAAGAGGCCATCAATAGTCATTCTGTTTTATAGAGAGAATACAACACACTGTTAATCTTCATGTCTTTTAGGTGGAGAAAGCTAGTTTTCTCCTAGGAGATATTTTGTTAACACAACAATGCAGTAATAGCCTTTAAATGTAACAACCTAGGTCGGGTTAAAACATAAGTTCACAGAAGTGGAACTGCTGGCTCAAAGGCTATGTGCACCTTTAATTTTGCCAAATTAACTTCTCCAATATTGTGTTGGTTACAGAGAGAGAATATATGGTAAATCGATACTTTTAAAACTTCTATGACACCGGGTATGGTGGCGCACGCTTGTAATCCCAGTACTTTGGGAGGCCGAGACTGGAGGATCCGGGTTCGCGGCCAGCCTCAGCTCTCTCTCTCTCTCTCCCTGTCTCTCTCTCTCTCTACTTAGTGAGGCCCTCCACAACTTCGTGAGACCCGGTTTCAAAATAAAATATAAAAAATAGGGCTGGGGGTGTAGTGCGGAGGTAGAACACCCCTGGGTTCAATCCCCGGTACTGCAAAAAAAAAAAAAAATACTTCTATGACTGAATCTGGATTCCTTAAATGCTTGATTAAGAATATTTAGTAATCACTATTTTAAACAGTACTAGAGTTATCATACAAATACTTACCATAGAAAACTTTCACCAAAGTTTGTGATGTAGTAAATGTGAGTCAAGATGTACCAAACAATGTATGATACATCTCTCATTCGATTTACACAGCTATGCTTAGAAAACCTTGCTCTACATTACATCAGAGGTCATTGTACCTTCAGATTCACAGAAACTCCAAATGATGAGAGGTGGTGTTTCCTTCCCCAAATATAACTTGAATTGAAAGTTCCAGTTCTACAAACCTAAAATGTTTAAAATATCATCAATCACAGTGCCGTCGCCAGGTCTATCCCAGTGCCCCTCACCTCCATCAGCACCTGTGGCAGACAGTTTCCAAGAAGGGCCACAATCTTTCCCTACTTCTTCTGCGTTAAGATCTTGACATTGATCTAAAGGTGGAGTGTGTGTTCCTTTCTGAAATGTCCATTTGCCTTAGTGGTTAGCCTGTAACCAGTAGAATGTGATTGAAATAATGAAGCATAAATTCTGCAGCTAAGTCAACAAACCACGTGGATTCTATCTGTTTCCTTTGTAATACTCACTCTGCACATTATTCCTCTGAGGATTTTTTTTGGAATATAGTTGCCAGGGAAAAGTCAAGTGCTGATGCCCTGATCTGATCCGCAGCCCTAGCTGAGCCTTTGATTCTTGCTACAGAAGAGTCACATGTATGAATGAAGAGGCCTCCAGATAATCCCAACCTCCAGCCACTCACTCCCCTCCCCCAACAACTCTTCTCCGATAAGACTCCAGATATTTCTGAGCAGACATGAGCCAACCCCAGTGTGCTCTGCAAGAATTCATGATCCACCATATCCATGGGCAAGATAAAATGATTGCTATTTTATGCCTGAGATATCAGTTTCATTTTCATCCAGGTAATACAGTACAAAAAGAAAAGAAAAATTAATTTAGCATTTTTAGAGTGTAAATGGTTATAACTATATCAGTGTTTTGCTGGGTTTATGTAGTATGCCATGTGATAAAAATGGCCAATCTAGGAACAATTATATTTTTCCATTTGCTGATTTATTCATTAATTAAATAACCATGTGCAAACTTTGATATGGAATGCTAATATTATGCCACCTAAAGTTTAATAATTCACCAGTCATTCAAATATTTGTTAGTAGAGTCAAGAAATAATGTTCCACCCTTGAAATATATATATATATATATACATATATATATATATGTATATATATATATATTGGTGGTTTAATTTTAATATAACTGAACTTTATAATTTTTAGAACTTTATCAAATGTGGATATCCTTTGTTTCATTACAGCACAGCTATCTCTTTAAATAATAGCTAGTTAATATGGCAGACTTACTCAAGTTAAGGTTTTAAATATCTACTTATTAACATGTGTCCTCTGTCCATAGCAATATTTTCTTATATATGCATGTATCAAAAAAGTGATCAACACAATGAGCAAAACAATAGAATAAGCCCTAATGTTCCTTCAACCAAACTGGGTAGATGATTGCTTATGATGCTTGTTCTTATTTGGGCTATGTAATCCTTTTCCTATACCTATCAATGGCTTCCCTTTGCAAAATTCCTCAAAAGCAGGTTTCAAATGTGAGCTTATACTCGGCTTTCCAAATTTTTACTTGCTTATTTTTTGTAAATGATAAACTTCTAATTGTTTCTAATTTATATAAATGAATCAAATGGGCCAGGCATGGTGGTGCATGCCTGTAATCCCAGTACTTGGGAGACTGAGATTGGAGAGTTGCAGGTTTGAGGCCAGCCTCAGCAACTTAGCCAGACTCTCAGCAACTTAGGAAGACTCTGCTACAATTGTTTTTTTAAAGGGCTAGGCATCTGTCAACAGATGAATGGATAACACAACTATGGCATATTCACACAATGGAATTTTATTCAGCCATAAAGAGGAACTAAATTATGTCATTTGCAGGAAAATGCATTGAACTGAAGAATATTATGCTAAGTGAGATCATTTAGTCTCGGAAAATGAAGGTATGTATGTTTTCTCTCCTATGTAGAAGTTAGAAAGAAGTTGGGAAACAAAACAGACCAGATAAGTGAGGAGAAATTCCAGTAAAATAGTGGAAAGGTATTAAAGAAGAGAAAAGGGGGGAGGAGATTTGATGAAGGAAATAGTTCAAACAATGCTGTGTACTTATACAAAATTATCAACACTAATCTCAATAACATTTATGGGGAGTGGAAACAAGGTGGGTGGGGTCCAGAGGGAAACAGACCAACTGCTCTGTGCACTGCACATATGTGTCTATCACTCTAAACCTCATTGTGATGTATAATTACAATGCACCAATGAAAGCATATTTGTAAAAAAGGGCTGGGGGTATAGTTCAGAGGCAGAATTCCTTGTTTCAATCCCCTGTTACCCCTACCCCCACAAACAAGAACCAAATGGTCTTTTAAAGAGTTAGAGTGCATACAAGACCTCATCTACTGAGTTTTCAATGAAACAAAAACATTTTTTTGTAGCACACTGAAAATCAACCATGCCTCAATCACATCAGTAAGCAAATCAAAAATGTCTGCAGGTGATGACAGCCAATACAGATGGCAAGTTCTCCCCTCTGATTTTCTGCTCTGTGGCAGAGAAACAGAAATTAAAGGAGTTAAAAGCAACATACGGTTTGAAACCATAGAAAAGTAGTTGATCATGCCTAAAGACAAGAAAATCAGCAGCTCTGAAAATTCTTCATAATATTTCACATGCTCATGCTTGGAAGAAGAGTGCAAGTAAATTTCATTATAATTTTATATTCAGTAGGCTAAATCTGGGCTCAACCAGCTGGGTTGCTAATACAGGTCAAGGAATAATTAGCTGCATTTGTTTCAGTTTTAGAAAACATAAATGAGCTCTGAGTATGTTCAGGGCTAAGAAAGAAACAAAGATTTCTTCACTGATGTAATAGGTTCTGACAAAAACACGAGAGCAGAGAGCAGAGGATTATTACACTAAGATGCACTTATGAAAAAATAATGAATGGAGAACTGATATTATACTTGCAAAATTCAAATAAATGCCACATCTCTGTAATAAATGGATTATGATGGTGGAAAAATTCCGTACTGGGTGTTCCTACTCATCATAAGCAGCTAGAGGAAGGAAATAGAACAGTTCAGTCCAACCACCATCCAAAGACACCAATCAGTTTTCTTCTATGGTACTCTCAGACCATGCTGCATATAAATTTTATATCACCATAGGCCTTTGTGGCGAAGGAGGAATTACAAGCTTGAGTTTTAAAGAATATGATCCGATCTTTCTTTGAATCTATTAACAGCATGGACACATTCAGTAGCTGGAAGACATATATGATTACAATTTTATATTTAGAGTTTTATCTCGAAGCAAAATTAATCTGCTATCATAGTTATGTATATGATGAATGAACAGTATCTCCATATAATCAACAACTCTGGCTTGATAAATTTCCAGAGAAGCAAAAAATGTGTAAGAATAAGTGAATTTATCCAGGCGATAACACTGGCCATTATTTCTTGTTCGTTCATGTGTTTTACTTCAAATGTATATAATTCATAAACATTACATTCCTTCATAAAACAGATATTGCAAATATTTGATGATACATTATATCATTTTCTTAAAACCCTATGAATGGCCAGGCATAGTGGTGCATGCTTGTAATCCCAGTACTTTGGGAGGCAGAGACCGGAGGATCCGGGTTCACGGCCAGCCTCAGCTCACTTGCGCTCTCTCTCTCTCTCTCTCTCTCTATCTATCTATCTCCCTGTCTCTCTCTCTCTACCTAGTGAGGCTCTCTGCAACTTCGTGAGACCCGTTTTCAAAATAAAGTATAAAAAAATAGGGCCAGGAGTGTAGTAGGGAGGTAGAACGCCCCTGGTTTCAATCCCCGGTACCGCAAAAAAAAAAAAAAACCCTATGAATGGAAAAACACCCTACATATATAATGGTGGTCAAAGTGGTTGCATAGATTCATGAACAATGCATATGTGCGATGTTCTCTATATTGGATAGTGCCTGCATTTTGCTCATAGATTCATACACTGAGGTAGGAAACCACTTCATAACAATGATGGTGATTAGTCACACAAAAGACTTGAAAGATAGCCAGTTGCTACAACTATGGAGAACAGCTTCAGGAGTGCAAAGTGAATTTCTCAGATTGTCATGTTTTAACAAATATGCTTTCAGTTATATCACTCACTCTTCAGCCTGCTAACATTTCACTTCAATAATCTGCTTCTCTAATAACTGGAACTTTATCAACTTTCTCTTCAGAACATAAGTTCTTTAATTATAAGAAAATGGACAAGTTGAACTGGCAAGAGGAAATAGGCAGGTGTCACTTAGACTTTCCATGCCAATCCTTTACCACAACGAAGCCTTCTGAAAGGACCCACTCCTCAGTCAAGGAGAGACACAGGCACTAAAACACAACATCTCACTGGTGTATGTAACGATAGTTTACATAATGAACACATTCTGATATTAATATGAAAAATAAAATATTTAAAAATGGCATTGACAAATTATGGAACCAACCTAGGTGTCCATCAATAGATGAATGGATAACAAAAATGTGGTATATATACACAATGGCATTTACTTAGCTATACAGAAAAACAAAATTATGTATTTGCAGAAAAATGGATGGAACCAGAGAATACTCTAAGTGAGATCAGCCAGTCTTAGAAAGTCAAGGGTTGGATGTTTTCTGTCATGCATGGAAACTAGAGACACAATAGGAAACATAAGGGACTTTAGATAATTGAGGACCGTCACCAGTAAAATAGTGAAGGGGGTTGAGGGGAAAAAAGAGGGGAGGAAAAATGGAAGAAGCAGTGAAAAAAACAGTTCAAATTATGCTATGTTCACGTATGAAGGAATCACTATCAAGCTCACAATTATGTACAGGGAGGGGAGGGATAGGTAGCAGGGTGAGACCTGAGGAGAAACACACCCAAGATGTGTGTGCATGTTGATTTGCATGACTTGGAACCTCACTAAGATGTATAACTACAATGCACCAATAAAAGTATAAAAAATGGCTTTGAGATATCATATATGTTGTGGTCAGTGAATGAGTTAAAGTAAGAGCACACTTCTTGTATATCTGTTTACTTACTCAAAATATTTATTGAGTACCCATTACATACCAATTTAGACACTGGAGGTAGAATAGTAAACAAAACACATAAAGTTCTCTGAAACTGACATTCCATTCATAAATTCCTAATTCACATCACAAGGAGAATAATATTTACTGTGCTTCTCAGTATATTAGGAAGAAAGATTTACCATACAGAAATAGGACAAGCCAGGTGTGGTGGTGCATGCCTATAATTCTAGTACTTGGGAGGCTGAGACAGCAAGATGGCAGGTTCCAAACCAGCCACAGCAATTTAGTGAGGCTCTCATCAACTTAGTGAGACCCTGTTTCCTAAAAATAAAATAGGGCCAGCAGTGTGTCTTGGAGGTAGAATGCCCCTGGGTTTAATCCCAAGCACCACAAAAAGAAAAAATGGAATGAAAAGAAAAAGTACAGGAAAAGTTTGGAAAAGTATAAAACAGGTTTTAGGTTTTTGTATAGAAGTTTTACAAAGTATCATGCTAACTGAATAATCAATGATGTTCCATAGGTATTTTTTTAATGTAGGTTGCCCTTTTATAAAACTGATCTATTATTTCCTAATTGGAAACAGCTAGGTTTTAATTATGTGGAAAACTGCACATTAGAAGCACAGTCAATCCGCATGTTGGCAAATGCTATTTTTGGCAAAAGATGGATGGACTAGAGGTTTTTGTGGGCAGTAATGTTTTTCTCATGGAAAACTTGCTTGTGTAACTGATGTTTTAAAATTGTGCTCTCTGCCACAGGAGAAGGTGGCTTCTTGATAAGGTATTTTGCATGAATTCTAAGTGAGAGCTCCCACGCTTTGGGGCTGTGGCTCACCCACACAACTGACGCTGCAGGTGGGACGCATCATCACATTCTCAGAACTCAGATTCTTCAACTGAAATCCTGTTATATGGTGTCACCCTGCCTCTGCTGTCATGTGACTTTGGTGAGCCCTGGAAGAAGTGTATGGGTACATATAAGTTTTGTGTAACCCCAGGATGTAGGCAAGGCCTTGATCAAGCAACTCTGTCCATCACACCTTCTGCCATGACTGTTCTATCATGAAAACATATTACTCCATGCTTTTCTTACAGGGCTTTGACACTTACCACGCTAGAGTGGGGGCAACAGGGTTTATCTGAATTCTTACAGCATGATTAGGAAGTTCTAGACTCATGAAGAAACAGCAGGAGTGACTCCATAGATATATTATTTGATTTTCAGCTGCTCCTTGGAAATCCAGATGTGTTTCCTTCTTGAGGAAAACTCAGAATAAGCCCTTTTGGAACAAGATGAAGACATTGAATCATGAACTACTAGGCAATTTTCTGCCTCTGCTTCATCTCATGTATAGAGATATCCTGGCTTCAATTTTTCTTTCATTTTGTTCATTTTTTCATTCAATATATAATTTAGCATCAGCAACTATTCTTTTATAGTAGTATATATTGAAAATGTGTTGTATAGCTGTAGTAAAAGTGCAGCTGAGAACTATTAGTTGTGGTGCTTCCTCCCGCAAAGTTAAGAAGGACCAATAAATAAGCAGTCTTTGCAGGATGCAATGACTGTTAGGTTAGGTACTGCTTTAATTGCTATAGGACCGGGTAGCAGGTTCACCAAACCTATTCTGGGGCGCCAGAAGGGACAGTCCAGCTAAAGTGGTAACATGAGACCGAAAGAGTAGACAGAAGCAAAAAAAGTGGCAGGTGTGTTGTAGGCAGAGGGAACAACACAGAGAAAGCTTAGAGGCCAGATAGGTGGAGAACACAGAAGTATTGTGAGAAGAGATAGACTTGCGCAGGCAGGGACCAGATCCGAATGGCCCAAAATATTACTTCAAGGGATTTAGTTTTTATTCTAAAGATAATTATAATGCATCCAAAAAATTTAAGCAGGAGAATGACATATTCTGCTTTAGATAAGTCACTCTGAATTTAAATGATGCTACTTTGCGTTATGGCCTTGGGCATTCTTACACGTAAAAGAGAACATTTCCCTACAGGGTTGGAATGGTCACTAAGTGAAATATATACTGAGCTCAGTCCTTGGCAAAGCCATATACACTTCAGGAAGCAGACTGTGGAGTATGTTTGTGTTTGAGTACAGCCTCCAGCTCCACTACTGTAATGAGGTAGAGTGCACCCTCAGATTTAATTCTACTCAGAACTTCAGAATGTATCTTTATTGAAGATAGGTTCCTTGCAGGTGTAACTGGTTAAGGATATTGAGATGAAATCATCCTGGATTGGACCTAAATCCAAAAACTGGTGTTTTTACAAAGAGAGTTGAGGACACAGAGACACACAGAGAGGGACATGGAGAGATGCAGGTAGAGATGAGTTTCTGCAGCCACAAGCCAAGGAATGCCTGGGGACACCGGAAACTGGAAGAAGCAGGAAAAGCTTCTTCCCTAGAGCTTTCGGAGGCAGCATCGTCCTATCAGCACTTTGCTTTCAGATTTCTAGTCTCTAGAACTCAGAGGACATAATAAATTTCTGTTTTCTAAGGAACCCAGTTTGTAATACTTTTACAGCAGCTCTACAAAATTAATACAACCATGTACTCTTGAATACTCTACACTTTAATGTCTCATTTCCTTCTTTGTAAAATTGAAATGCTAACATTTATTTGTAGGGTTACTCTGTAAATTATATGAGGTTATACTTGTGAAATACTTAGTGCAGTACTTTAACACATAGTAAATAATGTTAGTTCTTACAACTATTGTGAAAGTATGAGGCAGATAAAATAAAAATATTTAAATGATTAAAATATTTCAGTTTTTAACGCATGCCATCCAAATTGATTAATACTTTGTGTTTTTTTCAATTATCGATGCAATATTCCATGTTGTTTACTGTTGAAATGTGTGTTTCATTGTCATATTTCTAAGTAGATTGTGTTCAGTATTTAATCAATATATGATCATATAATGTTAAAGCAAAATTCAAAGCAAGTCCTTAAAGTTCCATATTTCACTTTTATTGGAATATTTTCTAAATGTGTTTATTAATACTAAGCCTGCTTCTTCCCTTCTTCTTGTAGAAGTAACATTAACCCAATATTCTTACTTAAAAAGGTATTCACACATC
This sequence comes from Glis glis, assembly GCA_004027185.1. Classification (NCBI taxonomy): domain Eukaryota; kingdom Metazoa; phylum Chordata; class Mammalia; order Rodentia; family Gliridae; genus Glis; species Glis glis. The sequence goes on along the minus strand of PVJS01020755.1, from coordinate 3,666 downwards.
AATATAATTCTCTTGAGACTGTTTTTAGGGAAATAATAGAGTAAATGACAGAAATGAACTATCCATTGCCGTACAATTTATCATAGAGTGTTGCATACCATTATCTCAAAAACATGCAGTGTAGTAATCACTTGGAGTAGTGATAACACATAATTGTATGCTAGTCATAAATTATAGGTGAATGGCAGTTTCAGCTAATGAGTGCCAAATAGCAGTGCAGGCGCTGTAGTGATTAGAGAAGATGTGGTTATGAATGCATTTATTACTGGTGTATGACAAAGCTTTTCAAATTAAAAATGACAGGTTTATAAATAGGCACCGTGTTGGGACACCTATCTCTACAAAGTAAAATACCTAAAAATCAATGACCACCCCTGCCTATATAATATATATAAGTTTAATTCCCATATTTAGTTTAGTATAAGAGAGGGGGTGAGTGGATGGGAAAAAAGTGAATGAAAATTAGAAACTAAAAACAAAATAAATCCTTCTGTGCATGCACCTTTTCTTCAAAAATACTTCTATAATATTACATTTATTTATTTATTTATTTATTTATTTATTTATTTATTTGGCAGTACTGGGGATTGAACGCAGGGGCGTTCTACCTCCGCGCTACACCCCCGGCCCTATTTTTTATACTTTATTTTGAAACCGGGTCTCACGAAGTTGCGGGGGGCCTCACTAAGTAGAGAGAGAGAGAGAGAGACAGGGAGAGAGAGAGAGAGAGAGCTGAGGCTGGCCGTGAACCGAGATACTCAGGTCTCCACCTCCCAAAGTACTGGGATTACAAACCTGCACCACCACGCCCGGCTCAGATTACATTTATTTTATCTCACTTTGGGAAGAACCTAGGAACCTAGGTATATCTAATCTCAGCTACAGTTTTTTTTTTCCTCTCCTTTTACATCTTAAATTTTATTTATGTTGCTTCTCTGATGTGTGAAAAAGGTCACTCTCCATTGACTGGTAGTCAAACAAAAAATATTTGTTTCTCTAGAGGAGATTTCAAAATCCTACAAAATAAGTACAATTTTATTCTCTGTCCCACTGATACTACATATTCAACTAACACCTATTTATGCTTGTGGTACTACGATATTTCTGTTTTTTCTTTTTTTTATATAGCTGAACTCAAAGGTAATTTATGAAGTAAAACTGAAAATGAGCATTACCATTACCAGTCATAATATTTCTTTTCCAGACAATTCTTTAAGATGTATTGTATACTTTAGCTTACATAATAAATGTATTTTTAAATAGTAAGACTTAAATAATGGTGTTTCCCCCAAAGTCTCATCTTAAGAGCCATTATAAGATTCATTTGAACAGGTAAGTGAACATGGGAATACATACTAAAAAATAAAAAAAAAGACTGCAGAAATTTTAAAATATAATATATTCTCCTCTTACAATATAACAAAATGAGAAAATGTATATAGTTAAATTTTTAATTATTCTGATTTACCTGTCTTTGGCTTACAGTTCTTGGATTCTATTTTGATTTTCATGAACCGTCTTTCTATTATTTGTCTCTGAATTGGTCTGTTTAATATTTGGACAAAGAAAATGTATATTCCAAAGTAGTAATGGCTTTTTCTGGGAAATCTTTTTATTTATGTAAATTACCTTTAAAGCTTTTTTTTTTTTTAATGCTGAAGGTTGAACCCAGGGCCTCACTCATGCTAATCATATGCTCTATTTCTGAGCTGCACCCCTCCCCACACCAAACTTCTTCCTAAGAAATCAATTGTTGGCACAAAACACAGTTACCTTTTAAAGAATTATTTAAAAGCACTTTTTGCAATATTTATTTTGAATTAAAACAAAGTTTAGGCACTTTTTGAGAATTCAATATTTCCTTGCTTATAAAATATATAAAATGCTATAGTATTTTAGTTGATTTTTAAATATTTTAATTTCTAGAAACTATATGGAAAAGTTTTCCTTTTTAATTTATGCATATAATACTTCTGTGGCACAAATCATATTTACTTCTACTCTGTCTATATTAATGTGTCTCATGTGTCATGAGCTCCTTGGGTGCAGAAACTATGTCTCATTTACCTGTGTATTTTTCATAGTTCAACACAGTATCTTCAATAAAAGGTTTTTCATAATTTTTATAGAGTAAATAATTTAAATATATTTAATATTTAACAAATAGATATTTAGCAAAATCTAACATTTGAAGAGGTAGAAATCTGCTCTATATCTATACCTCTCAAATGATTTGGTTGAAGTTCTTATACTCTTAAATATCTCATCAACAAGCTGGGCACTGTGACTCATGCCTGTAATCCCAGTACTTGGGAAGCTGAGTCAAGAGGATCACAGGTTCGTGGCCAGCCTCAGCAACCTCATGAGGCCCTCTGCAACATAGAGAGACCCTGTTTCAAAAATAAAAAGTAAAATAGGGCTGGAGGTGGGTTCAATCCCCAGTACCACACACACACACACAAAAATCTGATCAACAAATACTGATTTTTTTCTCTTTACCAAAGTAAATGTAATGCAAATGTTTAAGTCACATTAGTAGCATGTGCTCAAAATTATGTACTAAAGTTTTTGAATGGTTTAATATAAATTCAAATATTAATATTAATAGGTTTATATTAAGCACTATAATAATGCTATAAGTTGTTCTTTTGTGTGTCGAGACGTGGTTCTAAGCACTTCATATTTTCTCACTTAATATTCACAAAAATTTCATGACATGGTAACTGGAACAGTAAAGTGAAAGGCCTATTCTCAATCAGCTCACTTTTAGGGAAGTGTACATATGAAAATTTAAAATGAAGCAGTTGCTTAAAACTGTACCTGCATAGCCTTGGAAAGTCACCATGTACCCCAAGGGTATTTGAACCAGAGTTTGAGGGCTTCAGACCAATTCTGATGCCTGGACTGCTATACTGTGTATCTTTATCAACTCATTTACCTGATGCTGCACAACTAAGAAGTAATGGACACTATAATTCAGACCCAGGATCATCTTAATGGTTTTAACATTTTGCTTAAGTGCCTCCAATGGGTATACTGATTACATCTTATTAACTAAATAAAAAATGAAAGATTTTTAAATAATAAATCCAAAATATGATCCTTAATAAGATGTATTCACTTACTAATTCTTGGAACTTAGGAATGTTATGTGGAAAAAATTATTTGCAGATAAAATTAAGTTAAAGATGTTGAATACTGGGTGTGGTGGCACAAGCCTGTAATCCCAGCACTTGGGAGGCTTGAGACAGGAGGATCACAGGTTCAAGGCCAGCCTCGGCAATTTAGTGAGACCCTCAGCAATCTAGTGCAACATCATTTCAAAATAAAAAAAATAGAAAGGGCTGAGGTGTAGCTAAGATGTTTAATGCCCCTGGGTTCAATCCTCAGTGCAAAAAAAAAAAAAAAAGAAAAGAAAAGAAAAGGGATCATCCTGGATTATCCAGGTGGGCCCCAAATTCAATGATAAGCATCCTTGTAAGAAAATCACAGTGGAGGCTGGGCATGGTGGCGCATGCTTGTAATCCCAGTACTTTGGGAGGCGGAGACCAGAGGATCTGGGTTCGCGGCCAGCCTCAGCTCTCTTGCTCTCTCTCTCCCTGTTTCTCTCTCTCTCTCTCTCTCTCTCCCTCTCTCTCTCTCTCTCTCTCTCTCTCTCTCCTTAGT
>PVJS01020754.1:0-24727 GCA_004027185.1 Glis glis | reverse complement strand
TTTTTGGAGGGGACAGGTCCAAGGAGAGGCCTCGATGTCATCCCAGTCGAAGTCGTGGGCGGGACTGGCCGAGCTGCGAAGGTCGCGGGAGGAGGAGGGGTCTTTCTTGTCCACCTTTTTGGTTATTTTCATTGACTCCCAGAGGGCTCGATTCTGACAGCAAAGAGAACATTTACAGCCATCATTACAGAGGGTCATTTAATCCTTTCCTTTCTTTTTCTTTTTTTTTTTTTGCGGCACTGGGGCTTGAACCCAGGGGCATTCTACCTCTGAGCTACACCCCCAGCTCTATTTTTTGTTCTTTATTTTGATACACGGTTTCACTAAGTTGCGGAGGGCCTCACTAAATAGGTGAGGTTGACCGCGAACCTGCGATTCTCCTGTCTCAGCCTCCCAAGTACTGGGATTACAAGCGTGCGCCATCATGCCTGCCTCTCTTTAAAATTTTTTTTAAAATTTTTATTTCTTCACAGATTAGCGGTTGAGAGAGGCACCCTGGCGCATTACTAAAGTTTGGCTTAAAATTTGATGTAAGGGCAGGTGTTTGGAGACCATCAGAATTCTCATTTCACGTTACCCTGTTACTGTGATATTGGAGAAATGGCTTAGATTTTACGTGTATTAATTACACCACGTGCGAAATAAAGTTACAAGTGAAGATTATGGCATTCTGTTGAGATTACACAGAATAATGTATAAATGAGCCAGCTAGCCCAGATTCGCCACACTGGTTATATTGTTTTCACCAGGACAAGGGTGTGGGACCACGTGGCCTAATGGATAAGGCGTCTGACTTCGGATCAGAAGATTGAGGGTTCGAATCCCTTCGTGGTTGCGTTACATTTTTCACTTTCCTCTTCTGGCTTCTCGAGCACTGCGGCGAACTATATATAGTAGCATCACTTCAGGAAGAAGAACCTGATTTCTCTGCAGCTCTTTCAAGTGAAAAATGGTATGTAGATTTGTTCTGTTCTGTGAGTTATTGAGATGTGGCCAGTTATTTGGAAAGAAACACTTGGTCAGGCAGTCACACTGTGCGGACTGGGACTGGGGTTGGGGGGATACGGAAAGCAAGGTCCTCCTCCAGTAGGGGGGGAATTTTCTTTTCTCCTTTTTTTTTTTTTTTTTTTTGCAGTACTGGGGATTGTACCCAGGAGCATTCTACCTCTGAGCTCAACCCCCAGCCCTATTTCTTACTCTTTATTTCTGGAATTGAACCCCGGGACATTCTACCTCCTAGCAACACCCTCAGCCTTCGAGCGCGCGTGCGTGTGTGTAAGTGTGTGTAAGTGTGTGTGTGTGTGTGTGTGTGTGTTTTATTAGGGATTGAATCCAGAGGCGTTCTGCCTCCGAGCTACGCCCCCAGACAGGTTTTATTTCTTATTTGGAGACAGGGTCTCACTAAGTTGCTGAGTTTCACTAAATTGCTGAGGTTGGCTTCGACCTTCAATCCTCCTGTCTCAATCCCAAGTACTGGGATTACAGGTGTGCGCCACCACGCTCAGCTCCCCAGTCTTTTTTATTTTGAAACAGGGTCTCGCTAGTTTGCTGAGGGTCTCCCAGAATTGCTGAGGCTGGCTTTGAATCTGAAATTATCCTGGTTCAGCCTCCCAAGTACTGGGATTACAGATGTGTGCCACCACGCCCAGCTAACCCCAGCCATTTAATTTTTTTATGTTGTTGTTTTGGAAACAGGGTCTTGCTAGGTTGTTGAGTCTCACTGTGTTGCTGAGGCTGTCCTTGAACCTGTGATCCTCCTGTCTCAACTTCCCAAGTACTGGGATTGCAGGCTTTGGCACCACATCTGGCTTTTAATTTTTTATTTTGAAACAGGGTCTCATTAAGTTGCTGAGGATCTTGCTAAATTGCTCAGACTGGCCTTGAATCTGTGATCCTCCAGTCTCAGCCTCCCAAGTACTGGGATTACAAGCGTGTACCACCATGCCCCGTTTCATGTGACCATCTTAAATAGAAGTAGATAAAATATTTTCTAAAACTTTGCATTCAGTAATGATCAAAACTCTAAGCAACCTAGTAATAAAAGATAATTTCTTTAAACTGGTAAATGACATCTTTGAAATTTTAGTAGTAAGCATCGATCTTAAATTTGAAATATGTAATATTTAAAACATTCGGTTTAGCTGGGGGTGGTAGAATGCCCCTAGGTTCCATCCCCAGTACCGCGAATAAATAAATAAATAAATAAAACATTCGGTTTGAGACTGGTCAAAAATCAGGGACGCCAGGTCTTATCAATTCTGTTCAAGATTATAGACTCCTGTGTGCCTGATTCATTGCCTTTCACAGGTTAAAAAAGAAGAAGAAATAAAAGGTATAATAATTGGAAAGGAAGAACCCAAACTGTCATTATTCTCGAATGATATGATTATATGCAAAGGTAAATTATTAGCCAGGCAGGGTGGCGCACGTTTGTAATCCCAGTACTTGGGAGGCTGAGACTGGAGGATCCGGGTTCAAGACTAGAGGCCCTCCACGACTTAGTGAGACCCTGTTTCAAAATAAGAATAAAAAAATAGGGCTGGGGATATAGCTCAGAGGTAGAATGCCCCTGGGTTCGATCCCCAGTATTGCAAGAAAGAAAGAGAAAAAGAAAGAAAGAAAGAAAGAAAGAAAGAAAGAAAGAAGGAAGGAAGGAAGGAAGGAAGGAAGGAAGGAAGGAAGGGTAAAAAATAGGGCTGGGGGTGTAACTCAGAGGTAGAATGCCCCAGGGTTCAATCCCAAGTACTGCAAAAAAAAAAAAAAGGTAAGTTATTGTGATCTGCTACAATACAATGGGTCATAAAATCTAATAGATTGTAAAATAATGGGCTTAGATGAATGAACAGATAAACTATATAGCATATTTACATACAATGAGAAAACAAGGGAATGCTAAATTCTTCACTATTTTTACATTTAGTGAACTTATTTATTTATTTATAATTTTTTGGTATTGGGATTTAGCCCAGGGACATTCTACCTCTGAACTACACCCCCAGCCCTATTAATTAATCAATCACTCACTCAATCAATCAATTAATTAATTAATCAATCAATCAATCAATTAATTAATTTTACTGGGAATTGAACTCAGGAGTGTTCTACTTATGAGCTACACCCCTGGCCCTATTTTTTATTTATTTTGAAACAGGGCCTCACTAAGTAGCTGAGGCTGGCCACGAACCTGCGATCCTCCAGTCTCAGCCTCCCAAGTACTAGGATTACAGGCGTGCACCACCACGCCTGGGCCCAGCCCTATTTTTTTTTTATTTTGAAACAGGGACTAAGTTGCTGAGGGCCTTGCTAAATTGCTGAGGCTGGCCGTGAACCTGCGATCCTCCTGTCTTACTTTCTCAAGTACTGGGATTACAGGCATCTGCCACCACGCCCAGTGAGCCCTTTTATTTTTCACTCCACATAAATGTGGATAGACACACTGTCTCTCTATTGAACAGTCTTCATTTTTTTTTTTTTTTGCGGTACTGGGGATTGAACCCAGGGGCATTCTACCTCCAAGCTATACCCCCAGCCCTATTTTTTATTCTTTATTTTGAAACAGGGTCTCACTAAATTGCGGAGGGCCTCACTAAATAGCTGAGGCTGGCCGCGAACCTGTGATCCTCCTGTCTCAGCCTCCCAAGTACTGGGATTACAAGCATGCGCCACCATGCCCGGCTCAGTCTTCATTTTTTTGTTTTGTGTTGTTTTACTTCATCACTGACAAACTTCACTCAGGACTACTGACAAGTGTGCAGCATGTGGGCCGCATTTACTCATACACACCTCTACTGACTCTAGAGGTCTGGAAGCTCTGGGTCTTGCACAGCAGGGACGTGGAGCTCGGTACAAGGGCCTAATCTTAAGGGCTTATCTCAGTATTAATTTTTTTTTTTTTTTGCGGTACTGGGGATTGAACCCAGGGGCATTTTACCTCCAAGCTACACCCCCAGCCCTATTTTTTAGTCTTTATTTGGAAACTGGGTCTCACAAAGTTGCGGAGGGCCTCACTAAGTAGCTGAGGCTGGCCGCGAACCCGGATCCTCTGGTCTCCTCCTCCCAAGTACTGGGATTACAAGCATGCGCCACCATACCCAGCTCTCAGTATTAATTTGAAGAAGCCAAGATCCAAAATTACTCGAGTCTTTAGGCTGTATAGAGAGCAGAGAGGATTCAATGCTTGGGATGAGAAGATCCCCCAAAGTAATAAATGTCTAACTTATCATAGGCTCAATCTGGAGCCTATGATTCAATCTGGAGATTGAACCCAGGGGCATTCTACCTCTGAGCTACATCCCCAGCCCTATTTTATTTTTATTTTGAAACAGCATCTCACTAGGTTGATGAGAGTCTCACTACTTTCTGAGGCTGTCCTCGAACCTGCGATCCTCCTGTCTCAGCCTCCCAAGTACTGGGATTACAAGCGTGCGCCACCACACCTGGCTAGACATCTCCCTTTATGTGAGACAATGTCCCTGCTCCCACTCTCCCTCAGGACTCCCACTGGAACACGACTGGTGTGTGTGTGTGTGTGTGTGTGTGTGTGTAGGAAGTGTCATGAATGGAGGCTGATCCAAAAAGACTTGGAAAGTGACCATTTGTGTTCATCAAGGGAAAAAATATTAGGAAGTGGAAGTTGGATCCTACGACTCTAACCCCATCACTACTGCTGCACCCCATCACTACTGCTGGAAAGAGAAGTCAGTGTACAAGGATGCTCTCTTCTTCAGGAGTCGATGGCAGGCGGAGCCTTTCTCATGGAAGGAAGTCTTTCTTTTGATGGATACCAAGTATTCAGTCGGTAACAAAGGACTAGAGATTTAGGATTTCCACTCTTTTATTTTTGACCCACATACTCTTTCCAGGAGAAATGGCGGCAGCCTTCCAGATACAAATCTACAGCGGGGTGTGGTGGCGCACGCTTGTAATCCCAGTACTTGGGAGGCTGACACCAGAGGATCCAGGTTCGCGGCCAGCCTCAGCTACTGAGTGAGGCCCTCTGCAACTTAGTGAGACCCTGTTTCAAAATAAAGAATTAAAAAAAATCGGGCTGGGGGTGTAGCTCAGAGGTAGAATGCCACTGGGTTCCATCCCCAGTACCGGAAAAAAAAAAAAACCCAAATACAAATCTACTTGGCAGAGAGTGGGGATTTTGGCAGTATGGAGGTGAGAGCCGAGTGGAGGACATTTAGGAAGAGTGTGGGAAGAAGACAGACTTTTCCAGAACAGGTCTTTAGGTGAGAAGCAGGATGGCTTCTGCCCCCAACTCAGCCCTCCTCCTTAGTTTTGTTTTTGTTTTTGTTTTTGTACTAGGGATTTTGTACTAGACAGATGCCCAGGGCCATTCTGTCTCTGAGCTACACCCCCAGCCCTTTATATTTTTTTGTTTTTAAAACAAGGTCTCGAACCAGGTGTGGTGATGCACATTTGTAATCCCAGTACTTGGGAGGCTGAGACAGGAGGATCTGGGTTCGCGGCCAGCCTCAGCTACTTAGTGAGGCCTCTGCAATTTAGTGAGACCCTGTTTCAAAATAAAGAATAAAAAATAGGGCCGGGGGTGTAGCTCAGAGGTAGAACGCCCCTGGGTTCAATCCCCAGTACTGATAAATAAATAAATAAATAAATAAAGGTCTCACTAGGCTGCTGAAAGTCTCGCTACACTGCTGAGGCTGTCCTTGAACCTGCAATCCTCCTGTCTCAGCCTCCCAAGTACTGGGATTACAGGTGTGCGCCACCACGTCTGACCTTAGTTAGTCTTGAACTGCTTCAGGTACTCCAGGATGTCTGACTTGACTGTGCTGACCGCAGCCAGGTGTGTCCAGCGCATGACAGGGACTCCATCAGGCCCCACCAGAAACTTCTCAAAGTTCCAGCGGATGTCGTGGACTTTGACAGGCTCCCAGGAGATGTGTTTCGATAAGCCCAAGATCTCAGAGGGGTGAGGACAGGAGTGCTGAAACAGAGAAAGGAAGAGAAACAACATCACTTCTGCTCCCAGATGGTCCAGGTATTTTCACTCTCAGGCGTGAGAAATAGATCTTTTCTATCAAAGGAATGGCTTGACTTGGGCGCCATGTTGTAAAGCTGCCATTTGTGTAACTGTATTTGTGTACCTGTGCTTGTATTTTTGTAGATAGCATTTCCTAATAATTGTGAGTACTGACCCCTCCCCCAGCGTTCCCTTCAGCCAATGGCGTAAAGATTGTGAGGCTGTGTTCCCACCAATAGAAACATAGCACAGAAGCCCCACGCTGAAGATAAGACGCCCAGTAATTTCCTCCATGTTGTTCCTTCCACGCTAGACCTTCCTGGTGACAGGAGCCCTTTTTGCAAAAGATAAAATTCGCCTTGCTGAGCTGCTTTGAACGACGTCTTTTTTTTTTTTTAATGATGCTATAAAAATTTACTTCTAACACAGGTAACCCACTCCCTCCTACATGTGGACATTTTAATTTTATGTGGTTCCTAGCAAAACCCATAACTTTCCCAAAACACCACAATGCCAACTACGGAGAATATTGCAGATATTATAGCCCAAATCTGCTCCCTCCTCTGTTTCTCCCTATCACACAGTCATGCCACCAGGGTAAAATATGTTTCTCTCTCTCTCTCTCTCTACTTGGGATTGAACCCAGGGATGTTCTATCTCTGAGCTACGCCCCCAGCTCTATTTTGTTTTTCTTTTGAAACAGGGTCTTACTAAGTTGTGGAGGGCCTTGCTGTAAATTGCTGAGGCTGATCATGAACCTGTGATCCTCCTGTCTCAGCCTCCCAAGTACTGGGATTACAGAGCGTACCACCACGCCCGGCTAGATATATCATCTCTTAAACTTTCAGGTTCGTTTACTACAAAGTGAATGGCTTGGATTAAAATATGGCTTCCCAGGTCTTAGGGTTCAATAGGCCAATAGCATTGCAATAAATACCAATTGGGAGCAACTTTAAGTTACTAACATTTTATCAAACAAAAAAAAATTTAAACACCATCATTTCATCACTTTCAATTGGTGACTGAACCCAGGGGCATTTTACCTCTGAACTATACCCCCAACCTTTTTATTTTGAAACAGGGTATTGCTAAATTGCTGAACCTGCAATCCTCCTGTCTCGGCCTCCCAAGTTTTGGGATTACAGGTGTGCACTACCATGCCCAGTTTATCACTTAACCTTAAAAAGACCATCCTAGTTGGGTGTGGTGGTGCACACCTGTAATTCCAGTACTTGGGAGGCTGAGACGAGAGGATCACAGGTTCGAGGCTAGCCTCAGCAAATTAGCAAAGCTCTAAGACCCTCAGCAACCTAGTGAAACTTAGACCCTGTTTCAAAAAAATAAAATAAAATAGGGCTGGGGGTGTGTGGCTTGGAGGTAAAATGCCCTAGGCTCAATCCCTCATAAGAATATATTACATGTGGCTCATAATCTTAGAATAAAGGACAGTCCTATAAATTAGACAAATTGAGCTTATGAAACCCTCCTTAAACTGTTCTATTTTCTCCAATGCACTAGGGATGTCTCCACATCTTAACACGGGCTAGTGTTGGTCTACAGTCCAGCATTTAGGAACAATTCACTCTGGGGATCTTTAGGGTCCTTTCAGCTCTGCCATTCCTTGTGTCTAAAATCAGTGTTTCATAAAAGGTACCTACCACATTGGATGATACCTGTTGATTTCTAGAGCTCACTCTCTGTCTCCTATGACCTCATCAAGGGTAAGAACTATGCTTTATAGGTAGCATGCACTTATTAAATGTACTTTGAGGCCTGGTGTGGTGGCACACGCCTGTAATCCCAGTACTTGGGAGGCTGAGACGGAGGATCCCAGGTTCAAGGACAGCCTCAGCTACTTAGTGAGACTCTCAGCAGCCTAGCGAGACCCTGTTTCCAAACAAAAGATTAAAAGAGCTGGGGGTGTAGCTTGGAGGTAGAATGTCCCTGGGTTCAATCCCTAGTACCACAAATAAATAAAAGTAGCTTGGATAAATGAATGAATGAATGTCAATGAGCCAGAGGGTAGTCCCAGTAAAAACTGCCACCCCACACAACTCTCTCCACACACAGTGCCAGAGCCCCAGAGATGCTAAGAAATTAAACCCGGATCCCTGTGCTGATCTGGAGAGTTCTATCTCTAGGCACGATCCCTCAGGTCCGGTCCACCACCATACCAATTCTGGGCTAAGAACGCGAGGGTAAAGGAAGAGGCGCAGGCCAGCAACTGACTCACCTTCAAGAAGGTGAAGATTTCCTGTTCCTTTTCACCATTCACATCTCCTTTCTCAAAAAGCAGGAAATTAGGGACATATCCTCTCCCTGGACGGACGTACCTGCAATGAGCCACGTGTTTGCGGGAAGCTCCAGGGTATGAGAAAGTTAGGACGGGGCCCCAGGATTTGAAGTCACAGGAAAGGGCAGAGAGATCGTAGATGGGAGAGGGGAGAGGAACAGGCCGCTTTTTGTACTTTGAGCTCCCGGAGTCACTTTATTTCCCTCGATTCTGCAATCTGGCCCTGCCCCTCTCCTTGTTTCTGTGCCAGGTATCTGTTTTCCTGTTCTTCCACAATCTATCCAGGTCTTAGCCAGGGGTGAGAGAGAATCTCTGGACACTTGTAGACTCTCCTCAGGGTAGACCAGAGTTAAAACCAGCTTGCAGCCGGACGTGGTGGTCCACACCTGTCATCCCAGTACTTGGGAGGCCGAGATAGGAGGATCGCAGGTTCGAGACCAGCCTCAGCAACTTAGCAAGGCCTTCAGCAATTTAGTGAGACCCTATTTCTATAAATATCTCTATTTATTAAGACCCTATTTCTATAAATAATCTCAAAACTATAAAATAAAAATCAAATAGGGCTGGGGGTGTAGGGTAGCTCAGAGGTAGAATGCCCCTGGGTTCAATCCTCAGTACCACAATAAATTAAAAAAAACCCAGCTTGTAGATGCCCCCAAGTCTATTCATTCACCACCCACCCAGGAGATTCCTGAGATGGACGAACCTTGGGAGAGAGGAAAGGCAGACTTGGGCTCCTCCTGGGTTTCAGGCAGGCACTTACTTGAGTCCAGGAAGAATCTCCGTGTTCTCTCCCGGTTCCTGCTTTCCAAACTGGTTGCAGGGAAAGCCCAACACGACTAAGCCGAAGGGCTTCAGCTCCTCCTGCAGTACATTCAGTTCTGTGGTTAGAAAAGGGGCAACATAAGCCAGACATGGTGGCGCATGCCTATAATCCCAGTACTTGGGAGGCTGAGACAGGAGGAGCGCAGGTTTGAGGACAGTCTCAGCAACCTAGTGAGACTCTCAGCAACCTAGCAAGACCCTGTTTCAGAACAAAAAACTAAAAAAGGCTGGGGATGTAGCTTGGCAGTAGAATGCCCCTGGGTTCAATCCCTAGTACCACCAGGAAAAAAAAAAGGGACAACACGATGGACTGGCCTAGGGACCCTTGGTGCAGAGAAAGATCCCTGGGGCTACTCATCTTCCAGAGAAGGAAGCAGAGGCCAAGGAAGGGACAGCTCTAGACCAGAGAGCCTATTGGTGGCACAGCTGAATTAGGCACCAGATATTCAGAAGCGCACCCTAAAGCTCTTGACTACAGTGCGGCATTTCCCAAACCCAGAAGGCCCTACGTTAAAAATAGGGATGCCCAGGAGTTTCTGATTCCATTCCTCTGAGATGGGACCCAGCCATCCTTATTATTCAAAGTCATATTGGAATATCACTACTCATGAGTTTGTGGTCCCTGGTGTTGGTGAATTAATAGATTGAACCAACTTTCCTTCCCTCTTTCCTTCCCTCTCTTTCTCTGTGGTACTGGGGGTTGAATCCAGAGGCATTTTACCTTAGAGCTACACTCTCAGTCCTTTTTATTTTTTGTTTGAAAACAGGGTCTTGCTAGGTTGCTAAGGGTCTCACTAAGTTGCTGAGGCTGGTCTTGAACCTGGGATCCTCCTGTCTCAGCCTCCCAAGTACTGGGATTACAGGCATGCACCAGTGTGTTTGGCGATTTTGGCACACAATTAGAATTAAAATATAATTCCAAGTGTGATTTAGAATATAATCAGCTGGAAAAACTTTGGTCCCAGAGATATAGGGCTCTGAATTCTTACCAGGATACTGAGCTGTCAGACCACAGTAAGTGGCCACGTTGACAAAGAGGACGTGCCTGCCGGCCAGCTGCTTGAATTGAACGCGTTCCTTCCCGTTAAGAGTGAAGGCCTCGTAGTCGTAGATGGTGCCTTTCACGTCTCTGTAGCAATCCATCTGGGAGATTTTTTTAAAGATAATATTAGTAACAACAATTTCCTTATACTGGGGAAGCTGCTACAAATTGCTCATGGGATACAAGGAGTATAGACAGGAAGCATGGTAATCCCAGTGCTTGGGAGGCCGAGACAGGAGGATTACAGGTTCAAAGGCAGCCTTGGCAACTTAGTAAGGTTCTCAGCAACCTAGTGAGACCCTGTTTCCAAATAAGAAATAAAATCGGAGCCGGGCGTGGTGGCACACGCTTGTAATCCCAGTACTAGGGAGGCTGAGACAAGAGGATCGGGGTTCGCGGCCAGCCTCAGCTACTTAGTGAGACCCTGTTTCAAAATAAGGAATAAAAATAGGGCTGGGGGTGTAGCTCAGAGGTAGAATGCCCCTGGTTCAATCCCCAGTACCACAAAAGATAAATAAATAAATACCATCTGCCCTACCCAGAGAAGGAATAAAGCAAAACCTCACCTTACTCTTTCCAACCCTATAATCCCACTGATTCTGTCACTAGCACACCAGGTTGTAACTGCTCGGGGAGGCAGGTGCTTCCTTTATACAAGGTTTTGTGCCTTTCTCTAACTCCACACACACATACATACACCAGCAATACTGAAGCATGTAGATAGAGAACATTATATGAAAGCATCCATTCCTATCTCCATGATGCCTCGTCCCAAGTCAAAATTTTTTTAAGAATTTGCCTTTTGAGACCTCCTCCCAGGCTCCAGCAGCAGGTGCTCTTCTGTACCTCCGTGGCGGGAAGCGCCTTGCCCACAGGCCCCCCATGCAGGCCTGAAGAAAAAAGCAATTTCTCCCTCCTAAACCACAGCATGTCAGATCGCCCCCAACTTGCCCTTCAAGTTTTACCTCAGTTTGATAAGACTATAAACTCAGCATTGGCCCAGAAGGTCGGAAACGGAGTCAATTTCAGGGACTCTCAAAGTACGTACAGATTCTGCGATAATGTGTGGAGTTAAGAAGTTGTTGCCTTCTTAAGAACATTATTTAATAAACTCATTTAAAACTAAAAAAAAAAAAGGAATTCGCCTTTTGTGTTTGCTCTTCTTTTTCTGTTTGTTTGTTTTGTTGTTTTGCTATTTCGATGCAAATCGTGTTAAGTACCAGGTTGCAGGGACGTAGAGAGACTCTGAACTTGAAGATTCCTTTTAGTCAGGCTTACTCCTGCTACTGATTGCTGTTCCAAATGTGCGCAAGTGTGTATGCTATGTCTGAATCCCTCCAGACACGGATTTTAGTATGCTCATTCTAAGCTTAGTCTCCACACCCAATTAGGCAGCATTGGGTAACATAAAAACCCTATCAAAGCTGAAAATAGCAAGTCACCCAGCATGTTTTCTAGTCAATTTCAGAGCAAGGTGAAGATCTTACCAGAGCTGTGTGTGTGTGTGTGTGTGTGTGTGTGTGTGTGTGTGTTGCTGGGGATTGACCCCAGGTGCATTCTACCTCTGAGCTATACCCATTTTACTTTTTATTTTGAAACAGGGTCTCCATAAGTTGCTGAGGCTGGCCATGAACCTGCGATCCTCCTGTCTCAGCCTCCCAAGTACTGGGAGTACAGGCATTTGCCACCACACCCAGCCAGAGCTGCCTTTTGTAGAACACATTATAAGAGTAATGATTGTTGCTTACCCACCCATAAGCTAGTTACCGTTACCCATGAATTAGTAATGAGTAAATTCATATCTAAGGTCAAATGTGATAATCCACCGTGTGAATGAATGTTTACTTGCCCCTGATTTCATGATTCCTTTTTGTAGGCTGAGCATGTAGCTAGTGGTAGAGCATTTTTCCTGGTATGTATGATGCCTTGGGCTGGATCCCCAGTATTACAAAAGAAAGGAGAGAGAGAGAGAGAAAGAGAGAGAGAGAGAGTGTGTGTGAGAGAGAGAGAGAGTCCTTTTTTCCTCTAAGTCATTTCATTCATTGCTATCCTTTCTTGGGCTGCCCCTTCTACTGCCACACACACACATCTTTTTTTTTTTTTTTTGCGGTACTGGGGATTGAACCCAGGGGCGTTCTACCTCCGTGCTACACCCCCAGCCCTCTTTTTTTTATACTTTATTTTGAAACCGTGTCTCACGAAGTTGTGGAGGGCCTCACTAAGTAGAGAGAGAGAGAGAGAGAGAGAGAGAGAGAGAGCTGAGGCTGGCCGCGAACCCGGATCCTCCGGTCTCAGCCTCCCAAAGTACTGGGATTACAAGCGTGCACCACCATGCCTGGCCAACACACATCTTATCAATAAGGGACTGAGCCATAAATTTGGACTAGAATTGACACCTGATTCCAAGACACCTGATTCCAAGTCCAGTTGTTTTCCGTCTCTCATTTTTTCCATGCATTGTTGCTCCTCTGATAACTCTATGACTTAATCCTTAAAACTTCTAGATTAGCATTTTCCTCCATTAATGTTTCAGTGGGCTAGAAAGGATTCAATAAGAAACCCAGCAAGAAACCTTTCCTAAGTGATGGTTTGTGTTGAGATGACTCAGCTCAGCCTCCCCTCCGAACCCCAGTCCCCACCTCCTCTGACAGTCATGGCGGTCCCACCCCAGACCCACCTCGAATTAGATACTGATAGGACCAGAGGGGAATTCAGAGGCTCAACTTGCAGAAGGGGAAGAGGAAGGACCACCATAAAGAGATCCTTCTTTCCCTACTCATATTCAACTCAAGGAACACCCATGTATGGGAGTGAAGAAGATTCAAGGAGAAGGGAAGGTTTAGAGGAACCCACAAGGCAGAGGGAAGACAGCAGAGGTTGGAATCTTGTAGGAAGGACCTGGAGGTCAGGCTCTAGAAGCAGAACAGAGGGGTAACCAATTGCAGCCCTCCCGTGCCCTCTCTGGAGCTCGCTCACCTTCATCTTCTCTGACTCAGGCTTTGTCTGCACGATGCTGGCTAGGATAAGGAGGAAAAGATAGGAGTCTCTTAACCCTGCGGTCATGACTAGTGTTGCAGATCACTGGTCTGAGGGCTTGAGGCCTTCGCACACTTCCACACTCTTTTGATACCTTGGCAGAAACTAGCCCAAGCCTGCGCCGGCCAATCACAAAGTGGCAAGGCTTCCTGTTGTGTGAGCACTGGAGAATCAAGCCACATCATCGCCTACTCACGCTCCCATGAGCACTCGGGGCTCACTAGTGTGATGGGGACCTGGGACTCATAAATTCTGGCAGCATTATGAGAAGGTGATGGAGAGCCCTTGTAAGTCCATGAAGACTGCTGTCTATTTTTTCCTGAGTGGATTGAATGTCTAGATGTAGACGTGACCGCCCAGACTTCCCTGAAAAAGCATTGACACAGACATTCCAAATATTATTTCTAGGATTGAAGCGGGTGTGTTCAGCTCAGCGGTAGAGCATGTGTTTAATATGCATAAGGTTCTGGGTTCAATGCCTAGCACCAAAATGAAAACACACATGCACACACAAACACACACACTATGCCTTATAATATTATTTGAGCTTAAAAAAAATCAAGGGATGGACCACCTTGGATATGTCTAAGAGCACTGGAAGGAAACTGGGAGTGGGGGAGTGGAAATTTATAATACACATGTAAGACGGCACATTAATATATGCATTATACAAATGTTTTCAAGGGCTTATAAATCAGTAAGAAAAAACTATCAGACCAACAAAAAATGGAAGCCAGACAGGAAATCAAGTGGCATCTGTGGTAGGATGTTCTCTCAATGTTCCTGCTCACCAATAATCAAAGAAGTATGAATAAGAAGAGATACGCTCTGTATTTATCAGATTGGCAAAAGTTAAAAGGAATGGTGGTACCCAGCCTGGGTGCAGTCTGGGACAGGAAACTCATACACATTAGGTAGAGGAACAGGGAAATACTAATGTTGCCAACTTTCTCAGGGTAATCTACCATTCTAAATTCAGTACTTTTTAAAAAGTAAATAACTTGTTTTGAACTTTTTATTTTGAAATAATTATAAATTAGCCGGTTGTGGTGGTGCACACCTGTAATCCCAGTACTTGGCTTGGGAAGCTGAGACAGGAAGATTGCAGATTCAAGGCCAACCTCAGCAATTTAGTGAGACCCTGTTTCCAAATAAAAAAATAAAATTAGTCTGGGGGTGTGGCTCAGAGGTAGAATGCCCCTGGGTTCAATCCTCAACACCACAAAAAACAAAACAAATAAGACAAAAGAGAGGCCCTCCAAGGGAAAATGGTCATGGATTTTGGAGTCTGATTAGCTCAAACATTAGCACTTGAGGTCTAAAAACTAAGGCCATGCTGTAGACAAGGTAGAATGCCCCTGGATTCAATCCCCAGTACCATTAAAAAAAAAATTGGCAAGACTGTTGCCTATGATGACCAACATGGCGAAATATTGGTATGCACCGGCTGTTCCTGATGTTTTGGGACTACAAGAAAGGGGTGAATTCAGCAACTAATTGGGCTCTCATAAGATCACTAACAAAAAGATGCTAAAACATATTTGGATTATTAGAGTCTCAAAGTTGTTCCTCTCCCCCTTTTTTCCTTTTTTTGTGGTACTAGGGATTGAACCCAGGGACATTCTACCTCCAGGCTATACCCCCAGTCCCTCTGTTACTGAATCCTGGTACCTGCCCCAGTTTGCTGAATCAAATAATTGGGACAAGCCTTTGGGAAGAAAGAAAAAGAAATTTATTGATTTGCTAGCAAATCAGAGAAACCAGTGAACTTAAGCATTCAGGAACAAGCCCCGGATTCTCCCTGAACAAAGGAATCAAGTCCCTTCTAAGAGGCAGCTCTTCAGGGTCCTGCTGGTGTCTTGTCAGAAGAATTCATGTTTAAGTCTTCCTTGAGGCAGTTCTTATTCAGTTCCACAGGCCCCGGGTCCCCTTCCCTCCATAAATGGATAAGAACATGTTATTTGTTAACAGAGGGTAAACGAAAGGGGGAGGACAAAGGAGGAAAAATGTCAGCTTTAAAACAGGTCATCTGTCAGCTGCCAGGGTCGGAAGCAGGCCCCCATTACACCTCTTTTCATTTTTTTGTTTTGAAACAGGGTCTTGCTAGAGTGTTGAGAGTCTTGCTACACTGCTGAGGCTGTCCTCGAACCTGCGATTCCTCCTGCAGGACCTGCACGCCAGCCCAGCTTTGCTGAGCTCCGTGTTTACCAAAATGATGAGCTCTTCCTCTCCAGCTCTCGGCTCCTTCCCATGTCGCCCCCCCCTCCACCTGTGCCGCCTCTTCCTGGTTCACGCAGAGAGCTGCCACCTCCTCTTTAGAGCTGAAGTCCCAGTGGGTTTCCTTCTTCACGCTGTGGAGTCTGGGCATTCATGAACTCCTTTGTAAAACAGAAGCTTTTTGTTCTCCCAGATTTCTGATCTCCTCTCAGAGGCCTCTACTCTAAGGGGAGGAGCCCCAAACAATAACAGCCGACCCAGCCACAAAACTCCCAAGCCCTTTGGGGCAGCCATTTGGGTTTCCTGCTTTATGTCATCTCCCCTCTCCTGCCCTCCCCCTGGGGCTCAGCTCAAAGAACCGTGCAGATTAAAATATCACATCTCAAAAACAATGTACTTTTTAGCCGGGCGTGGTGGTGCACACTTGTCATCCCAGTACTTGGGAGGCTGAGACTGGAGGATCTGGGTTCGTGGCCAGCCTCATCTACTTAGTGAGGCCTCTGCAACTTAGTGAGACCCTGTTTCAAAATAGAGAATAAAAAATAGGGCTGGGGGTGTAGCTCGGAGGTAGAATGCCCCTGGGTTCAATCCCCAGTACATCAAAAAAATAAAAAAACAATGTACTTTAAAAAAAAATATATATATATACTTTTACGGGTGCATTGTAGTCTCACATCATAATGTAGTTCAGAGTGATAGGGACATACATTCACACAGCACTGGGTGAGCATTCCCTGGCTCCCTCCCCACTCCCCAAAACAATGTACTTTGATTCCCCAATTCTTCCCAATCTGTGTGACTTTGGGTAAAATGCCCTCTGTTCCTTTGGTCATTACCGGCAGCTAGGCCAGGGAACCTGCCTGGATTCCTCCGGTTAGACTTGGCCGCCTGCCCAATGAGAAATAAGCAAACCATGGAGAAAGGAAAAAGGAATTTTTATTTATTTATTTGTGGTACTGAGGATTGAACTCAGGGGCACCCATCATGTGCTATCAATTATTATTATTATTATTATTATTATTATTAGTGTGTGTGTTTGTGTGTGTGTGTGTGTGTGTGTGTGTGTGTGTGTAGTACTAGGGATTGAACCCAGAGACATTCTACCTCCAAGCTACACCCCCAGCCCTATTTTATTTTTATTTTGAAACAGGGTCTCCCTAAGTTGCTGAGGCTGGCCACGAACCTGCGATCTCCTGTCTCAGCCTCCCAAGTACTGGGATTACAAGCATGCACCACCATGCCCAGCTGTAAATTCTTCACTTTCTCAGCCACTTTATCTTTGCTCATCAGCAATAACTGACTCCTGGAGGGGAAGCAGAGCCGTCATCGTCAGCTCTACCCCGACTGTCAGATGGAGTGGCCTACAGTTCCTGCTTTCCCATGTGTCTTGTTCCAGAAGCGAGAACCCTTCCCGGAAACTTGGGCTCAGCAGGAGGCCATTGAGAAGGCACTGCCTGGCACCTGTCTCCCACAGCTCCTGCCTCCTCTTCACACCTCCCACAGAGCCACATGTCCAACCTTTGTCATTTCCTTCCTGGAAGGCTGAAATCATGTCCAAATTGTCTTCTCTCTTTTAGGCTCTTCCCTAAAAGAGAAGTCCTTCAGTCCTTTTTCCTCCACCCTGCTCCCATGGGAAACTCGAAACACCTGTCTGGTGTTATCCCTCCACAATATATTGGGCATGGTGGTACACACCTGTAATCCCAGTGAATTGGGAGGCTGAGACAGGAGGATTGCCAAGTTCCAGGTCAGCCTGCGTAACTTAGAGAGACCCTGTCTCAAAATAAAAAGTAAAAAGGGCTGGAGATGTAGTGGTAGGGTATCCCTGGGTTCAATCCCCAGTAACAACCACACACACACACACACACACACACACACACACACACAAACACACACACTCAATGATGTTAACCAATTTATTATAGGGTCAAATACAAGAAATAGAGAATCTCTAGCCTTCATGCCGTTAGCTCCCCATGCGCATCTCTCAGACAAGATGAATTCTTTCTGTTTCTCAAAACACACCTCTCTGGATTTAGATTCTTGATCTTAAGAGTCAATTGGCTGGGCGCAGGCTTGTAATCCCAGTACTTTGGGAGGCAGAGACTGGAGGATCCGGGTTCACGGCCAGCCTCACCTCTCTCTCTGCCTCTCTCTCTCTCTCTCTCTCTCTCTCTCTCTCTCTCTACTTAGTGAGGCCCTCCGCAACTTTGTGAGACCCGGTTTCAAAATAAAGTATAAAAAATAGGGCCGGGGGTGTAGCGCGGAGGTAGAATGCCCCTGGGTTCAATCCCCGGTACCGCAAAAAAAAAAAAGTATAAAAAATAGGGCTGGGAGTGTAGTGGGGAGGTAGAACGCCCCTGGGTTCAATCCCCGGTACTGCAAAAAAAGAAAAAAAAGAGTCAATTGTACTGAGAACTTTGGGATCTCCCATCCTCCCCCCCCCGTCAGATTATACACACATGTGTGTGCACAAACACATGCACACAATACACAGTTACGTGCTGCTTCATAATGGGACTGTGTTCTGAGAAATGCATTGCGAGGCAGTTTTGCCATTATGTGAGGATCAGAGAGTATACTCACAAATTAGAGGACAATGACGTCATTAGGTGAAATAGTCTTATGGGACCACTGTCATATGTGTGGTCCATCAATGACCGAGATGTCTTTATGTGGTGCATGACTATGTATGTCTGTACACACACACACACACACACACACACACACACACACACACACAATCTGAAAGGACTAGGAATTCCCACTGAAAAGACAAAAGTACAGTTTTAACAAATTTTGCCAAATGAGATTTTAGGTGGAAATGTTTGTGGCCTAAGCCATACATCAAGTTTGGAAAACCAGCCGGGCATGGTGGCACATGCTTGTAATCCCAGTACTTGGGAGACTGAGACAAGAGGATCGTGGGTTCAAGACCAGCTTCAGCAACCTAGTGAGGCTGTTAGCAACTTAGCAAGACTCTGTTTCCAAATAAAAAATAAAATAGGGATAGGGGTGTAGCTTGGAGGTAAAATGCCCTGGGTTCAATCCCTAGCACCCCCCCCACACACACACACAGAAAAGGAGCTGGGATCCCCCCAAATGTGTGTCTCACTCTTGAGCTGGCTTGCTTTCTCCCTTGAATGTGTACTCCTTTCTTTTCAAATTAAATCTCTGTGCCTCTATTGACACGTGCTGAAATTCTTTTCTATCATGTACGTCAAGGACTCCGCTGGCCCTGAGTCAAGATCCCCCCTCTCTCTCCTCAGACCTTCCTCCAGCCCTCCTCCAGATATGGCTCTTCTCCCGTGACACTTTGGTCATAAAGGAAACAGGTTCAGTTTTTTTTTTTTTTTTTGCGGTACTGGTATCTCAGTACCAGTATCCTCCTGTCTCAGCTTATAGGTGTGCACCACCATGCCTGACTCCTTTTGTATTTAATTTTCTTTTCTTTTTTATTTTTGGTATCGGGGATTGAACCCAGGGGCCTTCTACCTCCGAGCTACACCCCTGGCCCTATTTTTTATCCTTTATTTTGAAACCGGGTCTCACGAAGTTGTGGAGGGCCTCACTAAGTAGCTGAGGCTGGCCGCGAACCCGGATCCTCTGGTCTCCACCTCCCAAGTACTGGGATTACAAGCGTGCTCCATCACGCCTGGCTTTGTATTTAATTTTCAACCTCATGTGTTCATAACTTTCTGACCTCCTTCCCCCAGCATGACAAAGCACGGAGCTTACCACTGGTCTTGGCCGGCTGTGGCACTGAACCTGAGCCTTCGCTGAAGCGGCTGGCCCCGATACATAGACTTTCAGAAGGACCTATCACTACCGCTAAAGTCCCTCCCACCATGCACTCCAAAAAGAAGTCTGCCTCTTGGAGGTTTTGTGGGGAGGTGGGGAGAGGAACAGTGTGTGCTCTCCTGGGCCGTGTTCTTGTCTATTGCTCCTGTCTTAATGGGCCGGAAGAGAGAGCGCTGTGTCCAGAATTGCACAAACCCACACCATTCCAAACCAGATGCGAGAGAAGGCTCTGTGATAGGTCCAGGCTACTTACTGTGCAAAGTGCTCTGCCACTTGGGCCCCAGGATGCAGAAGCAGTGGTCCTTGAAGTGGCGGTGGCAGGCAGGGATGCTGCTTGGAAACTTTGGCAGGCCTCTACCCATGGATCACAGTGCAGGCTCCTAGGGGATTGGAGATAGCCCTGCCATCCTCCACAAACCATCACTCTAGTTTGAGAAACAGCTCTTGGCTGGCTACTGGGCCTTGTAGAGACTGAGCACTTAACCATGAACCACCAAGTTACTATGTGACCTGAGTGACCCATATCATGAACTGAGTGTTATCTGACCCTCTACCCCAAGCCATAAGGTCGGCATGCACAGAGGTTCTTCACCAAGGAATGAAAGTGGTATATATAGCCAGGTGTGGTGAGAAACGCCTGTAATCCCAGTACTTGGGAGGCTGACACAGGAGGATTACAGGTTCAAGGCCAGCCTCAGCAACTTAGTGAGGCCTTCTGCAACTTAGTGGAACCCTGTTTCAAAATAAGAGAATAAAACAGGGCTGGAGGTGTAGCTCAGAGGTAGAATGCTCCTGGGTTCCATTTCCAGTAACACATACACACACACGAAAAAGAAGGAAAAGAAAAAAAAGTGATATATATGATTGTTAGGGTTAGATATAGAATGTCCCCTAAAGAGCTCAAGTATTAATGTTCGGAGTTGATGTAATTAAGTCACTAGGGTTGTAATTTCACCAGTGGATAAATCCATTGTAATGGATTTACTGGGTGGTAACATAGGCAGGTAGGATGTAGCTGGAGAAGGTGGACCCCTGTGGGATGTGGCCTTAGGAACTGTGCTTTTGATTTTGAATTCCCTTCCTTGCTTGTTCTCTCTCTCTCTCTCTCTCTTTGTGGTGCTGGGGATTGAACCCAGGGGCATTCTACCTCCAAGCTCACCCCCAGCCCTATTTTATTTTTATTTTGAAACAGGGTCTTGCAAGGTTCATGAGAGTCTCACTACTTGCAGAGGCTGTCCTTGAACCTGCGATTTTCCTGTCTCAGCCTCCCAAGTACAGGGATTACAAGCATGCACCTCCATGCCTGGTTCTTGTTTGCTGTCTCTGTTTCTGGCCTCCATGATGTGAGAGCAGAGTCCTTGCTCTCTTCCCCTCTCTGCTTCCCTCTGCCATGCCCTGAGATCTGCAGACTCCAGCCTCACATGGACTGAACCCAAAATCCCCCAAAACTGTGAGCAAATAAATCTTTATTTCTCTAAGTTGTGTGATCAGTTGTTTGGAATGATATCCATGAGAATGTTGACTGGACAATATCTATATCATCTAT
Organism: Glis glis; assembly: GCA_004027185.1. NCBI lineage: Eukaryota > Metazoa > Chordata > Mammalia > Rodentia > Gliridae > Glis > Glis glis. The sequence continues at coordinate 3,981 of PVJS01020754.1, read as the reverse complement.
TTATCTATCTATCTATCTATCTGTATGTATGTATGTTTATATTATCAGGTTCAAGCAGGTTCTGTAGGCACAAATGTCCCTGGCCCCCCCTTCTGCTACATTGCCTTCTTTCCCCAGCCTGCACCTATGGCCTCATGGAGAGTTTCCTACAGTCAGCTGTCAGAGGAAGAGAACACTCAGGCCTGGCTTACAGATATCTCTACATGATACTCAGACACAACTAATAAGTGGACAGTGACATTACAACCCCTTTCTGGGACATCTATGAAAGACAGTGATGAAGGAGAATCCTCCCAGTGGGCATAACTTCAAGCAGTGCACCTGGTTGTTAACTTTACTTGGCAGGAGAAATAGCCGGACATGTGATTATATAGCAATTCACGGGCTGTGGCCAGTGGTTCGGCTGGATGGTTAGGTCCTGGGAAGGAACATGATTGAAAACTTGGTACAAGGAAATTTAGGGAAGAGAAATGTGGATAGACCTCTTTGAATGGGCACAAAGCAGAACAAGATTTTGTCCTATGTGAATGCTGACCAGAAGGGTTACGACAGCGGAGGGAGATTTTGATATTCAAGTAGATAGGAGGACTGATCTGTGGATTCCAGACAATGTCCTTCCCCAGCCACTCTTGTCACTGTCCAGGGATGGAGGTTATGCATGGGCTCGGCTACTCACTATGGAAGTCCTGGCTGTAGCTGCAACTAAGTGCCCAATCTGCTAGCAGCAGAGACCAACACTGAGTCTACATATGGCGCCATCGCCCAGGGTGATCAGCGTGGGACCACTCCCATCGTGTAAGGGGCAGCACTTTGTTAATACTGGAATAGATACTCTGGATACGGATTTAACTTTGACAAAGCTTCTGCCAAAACCACCGCTCTTGGACTTCCAGAATGCCTTATCCACAGTCATAGTATTGCACACAACATTGCTTCCGATGAAAGAAATCACTTCCCAGCAGCAGAAGTGTGGCGATGGCCTTGTGCTCATGGAAGTCACCGGTCTTAGCGTACTTCCCACTGTCCTGAAACAGGTGGCTTGACAGACTGTGGAATGACCTGTTGAAGATTCAGTTACAGCTTAGGTGGCAATACCTCGCAGGGCCAGGGCTGAAGAGGAGGCTGTGTATGTTCTCAATCAGCATCCAATACATGGTGCTGTAGCCAGGACTTACAGGTCCAGGAGTGAAGAGGTCGAAACAGAAGTGGTACCATTCACTGTCACTCCTGCTGACCCACTAGCAATTCGTTGCTTCCTGTTCCCGCAATTTGATGCTTTGCTAGTCGAGAGGTCTTCATTTCCAGAGTGAGGGATACTGCCACCAGGAGACACAATAATGATTCTATAGAATTAGAAGTGAAGGCTGCCACCCGGACACTTGGAGCTCATCATATCTCTGAATCAACAGGTTGAATCAGCAGGCAAAGAAGGGAGTCCCTGTGCTGGTTGAGGTGACTGATCCTAACTGCCAAGGGGACACTGGACTGCTGCTCCACAGTGGAGATAAGGAGGAATATGTCTAGAATACAGGGGATTCCTGAAGGTGTCTGTTAGTATGACCGTGCTCTGTGATTAAGGTCAATGGGAAATTACAACAAACCAGGTAGGACTATGAATGCCCAAGCTCTTCAGAAATTAAGGCTGGGGTCATCTAGGACCCACTGACGTGCTTGCTAAAGGTGAAGGGAATAGAGAATAGGTAGTAGAAGAAGGTAGTTATAAATATCAGCTATAGGGGGATCTCACATTCGAGGCTAGAGCATGGTAGCTTAGTGAGACCCTGTTTCAAAATAAGAGGGGATGGAGTGTAGCTCAGTGGTAGAGTGCTCCTGCGTTCAATCCCCAGTAATCCCCCTGCACACACACACACACACAGAGAAGTCAGGTGCTATTGTAACAAATACATAAAAATGTTGAGGTGAGCTGGGTGTGGTGGTACATGCCTGTAATCCCAGTACTTGGGAGGCTGAGACAGGAGGATCACAAGTTTGAGGATAGCCTCAGCAAGTAGTGAGACTCTCATTAACCTGGTGAGACCCTATTTCAAAATAAAAATAAAAATAGGGCTGGGGGTGTAGAATTCTCTAGGTTCAATTCCCAGCACTGTGTGTGTGTGTGCACGCACGCACACACGCACACACACACACACACACACACACACACACACACACAAATGTTGAGGTGGCTCTGAAATTGAAAAATGGGTAGAGGCTAGAGGAACTTTGAGGTGCATGATAGCATATGATCCATCAATCTTGTTAGTAGGAATATATCCACAGAAAGTAAAGTCAGTATGTCAATGTCTGAACCCCATGTTGATTGCCGCATTATTCACAATAGCTAGGATATGAAGCCATATAATTGTCCAGGGACAGATGAATGAGTAAAGAAAATGCACTATCTATATGCAATGGAATACTATTCCACAGGAAAAAGGTTGTCACTTGCAGCAATGTAGATAGAATTGGAGGACATTATGTTAAGTGAAATAATGCAGGTACAGAAGAATAAATACCGCATGCTCTCACTAATATGTGGAATCTAAAACAGTTGATCTCACAGAAGCAGAGTAGGATGGTGGTTACCAAGGACCAGGGTGGTTAGGGTGGGGCTGAGGCCATGTTGGTCAGAAGATATAAATTTCAGTTCGACAAGAGGAATAAATTCTGGAAATGTACAATATGGTGACTATAACAATATACTATATTCTTTTTGTGTGTGTGTGGTACTTGGAATTGAACCCAGGGGCATTCTACTTCCGAGCCCCACCCCCAGCCCTATTTTTTTTTAATTCTTCATTTTGAAACAGGGTCTCACTAAGTTGCAGAGGGCCTCACTAAGTAGCTGAGGCTGACCTTGAATCTGCAATCCTCCTGTCTCAGCCTCCCAAGTACTGGGATTACAAGCGTGCACCACCACGCCTGGCTTAATAAATTAATTAATTAAGCAAAAATAAAACTGAAGGAAAGGCTCATGACTCCTGGCACCACTCCAACCTCTAGCCTCAGTTGTCATACCTCTTCTGTCTAGTGTAGTAAAACCTCCCTCTGCCTCTCTCTTATAAGGATATACACAATTGCATCGAGGGCCCAGCCAGGTAATCCAGAATAATCCCCCATCTCAAAATCCTTATCTTAGTTCCGTCTGAAAAATCTTTGCCATATCAGATAACATTCACAGGTTCCAGGGATTAAAACCTGATACCTGTGGGGACCATGGCTTACACTACTACAAAGAGGAAAAGGTTTGATTTTAGATGAGAACGCACTCAGGTGTGAGCATCGATTATATTATTAGGTCTGTAACCTTGGGTAAAATATTGATTTTTACTCTGTCTTCATGTCATTACGTATGAACTGGAGAAAATATTAACCTTATGATTAGTTCGTGATGGTTAAGTGGGAAAATCTATCTAAATGTGCCTGTCACATCATAAGAAGGGAGTGGATACATGTTAGTTCTCCTCCCTTTCTTGCCCATCATACTCTATTTTTTTCCCTCTATTTTCCCCCTTTATCTCCCCTGCCCCGTCATCACTCCCTTATTTCCTTTCTGTTTTCTCTCCATTATATCACCTGGACCAAATTGCCCCAGCATTCCTTGCTCCTACTGACTCTTCATGCAGGTCACAGTCCAGGTAGACAGACCTGGCCTGAGAAAGGCGGAGAGTTGCAGGGACCCACCAGATTAGCGCCTGGGGTGGAACCCTCCGTGGTAAGAATGCAATGGGGGGCTGGGCGTGGTGGCACACGCTTGTAATCCCAGTACTTGGGAGGCTGAGACCGGAGGATCGGGGTTCGCGGCCAGCCTCAGCTACTTAGTGAGGCCCTCCGCAACCTAGTGAGACCCTGTTTCAAAATAAAGAATTAGCCGGGCGTGGTGGTGCACACTTGTAATCCCAGTACTTGGGAGGCGGGGACCGGAGGATCTGGGTTCGCGGCCAGCCTCAGCTACTTAGTGAGGCCCTCCACAACTTCGTG